>CAWUFW010012669.1:0-257282 GCA_963921515.1 Calotriton arnoldi | reverse complement strand
ACAGGTGAGTAAATGTGGAGACCTTGGGGATACTAACTACATCTAATCTGGACCCCCCTAACGTAGCAGGGCTGCTTGGTAATATATTATCGCCAATACCAGACCCTATAACTCGTACAGTGGTGTCTTGGAATATTTCTGGGCTACGCTCAAAGGTTCAGAACCCAGTTTGGGAAGCTTTTGTGGGGAATATAGATATTTTATGCCTACAGGAGACATGGGTAATCGATCCCATACATATAAACGGATATAAGACATTCAATACTCCGGCAGTGAAAGGCCTGGGAGGGAGGCCAAAAGGTGGGATTTCAACATATATCTCAAATAGGTTGCCCTTAAGTAAGATCACATTTCATCCGGGGGAAATTACTTTCATGTGGTGGAGATAGTCCCCACCGCAATGCATCGTATACTTTTGATCAATTTGTATAACAACACCATTCAAAATGAACTCGAATTGGTAGTAAAAGGCATTATGGCTATAGTTAACAGAATTTCAAACAGGGAAAGTAAAGATACTATGACCCTGCTGATGGGTGATTTTAATTGTGGGCTATGTAATCATTCCGATAACAGACTATGCGGCACCCTTACCGACGCAGATAATTGTACACATTTTAATCATTCCAAGTCCGGGGATATTTTCAATGACCTCATCTCCAAACTAGATCTTAAGTTTGCAAATGAGATTTTAACCACCCCAGTTGGTTTTTTACCTACCTTTAACGGGAGAGGCTATGCCACTACAATTGATTTTATATTGATCTCACCTTTACATGCGTACCTGGTCCCCTCTTTTGAGGTTGGAGATACTGCCTTAAGCGATCACTTCCCCCTTCTTTTAAAACTCAAGACACATACGCACATCCCGAATAACTTGGAATCACATACTCTTATGCAGGGAACTATAGAATTGAATAAAGTAAATGGATTTTCATTAAAGTGGACCAAGGTTGATGCAGATCTCCTAACCAAAAATGTTTTAGTAAAATGTAGGACTGAGATAGATACCTGTTTAAGTGAGGATGCTCTGGATGCAACGATAGTGTACTGCTCCATAGATATTACCAGGGAGGTCAGAAGTTTGCTAACTGCGCAATTTAGTAATAAACCGAAACCATATGGCTGGTTCAATAAAAAATGCTCAAGGGCATATTCCAATTTGAAAAAGGTACTGCACTCTAAGCCAAGAATACTGTCCAATGTCACGTTTAGCTAGATTAGATTACAGAAGGGCATTAAAAGAAAGAAAACAAACCCTTCGTAACGATGCCTGGGATTCCTTACATAATGCTGCCGAGCAGAAAGATAGTACCGCTTTTTGGAAGGTTCTGAGAACCCCTTTCTAGCCCCAAGTAAAGGCCCATCAGTGGAGATAGCTATTACTGAAGAAGCTTGGATTACCCACTACTCCACCTTATATAATGAACGAGGGAACCCAGGTAGTTATTCGGAGGAATGTAATATAAATACCTGCGAATATATTGATCTAGAAATTACATTGGAGGAGGTTACTAGGGCCCTGGCACAAAGTGCGGGCGGTAAGGCACCTGGGCCCGATGGGGCACCACTTGACCTTTATAAACATAATGTCCCCTTGTGGGGGCCAATATTGACACAGGTTTTTAATGCTAGTATAAGGTCAACCCTTCCTCCAACATGGGCACGATCAATAATAATCCCAATTTTTAAAAAGGGTAATCGTGAAGATCCAGGATGCTACAGACCAATTTCTCTCCTAGACTCTATGGTTAAGGTGCTAGGGAGGGTTATACTGGAACGTTTAGCAGACTGGGCCGAGGAAAACAAGATCTTATCTGACCTCCAGTATGGGTTCCGGGACGGTCTTGGTACCATTGAGCAGTCGTTAAATCTCACATTATTGATAGGCAAGTATACACGAGCGAAAAAAAGGCAGCCTCTACTTGGCCTTCGTTGACCTCACCGCGGCCTTTGATTCAGTTAAGCACAATAGGCTGTGGGAGGTCCTCGAAGGGGTGGGGGTTGATTTACAAATTATTACGTTCCTACGTCGATTGTATAGTGATGCCTCAACAACTGTCCGTTTTGGACAAAAGGGAAAATGCACTGAAGCTTTCCCGATTAGGAGAGGGGTCAGACAAGGTTGTGTGCTGGCCCCCTTCCTTTTTAACCTCTATATAAATGGACTTGAAGATGCATTGCTTCTTCAGGGCAAAGATTTCCCCCAAGCTGGTGGCCGCTTTATTCCCGCACTTCTTTATGCGGATGATGCCGTTTTGATGGCCCGCACCCAAAACGGCC
This sequence comes from Calotriton arnoldi, assembly GCA_963921515.1. Classification (NCBI taxonomy): domain Eukaryota; kingdom Metazoa; phylum Chordata; class Amphibia; order Caudata; family Salamandridae; genus Calotriton; species Calotriton arnoldi. The sequence goes on along the minus strand of CAWUFW010012669.1, from coordinate 254,999 downwards.
TCCAGAGAGCCCTGGATATTTTTAGTACATTTATGAGCGATCTCGGTCTTGAAACTAATATATCCAAGACGTATGTCATGAGGTGCAAGCAGGGAAAGCAGAAGACCCGTGAAATGTTCATAGACGGGAAGAAATTATCATCTACCAAAACATTTTCTTACCTAGGCGTACTTTTTAATCATCATGATTCATGGGCCCCCGCTATATCTGCTAAAAAAAACAGCCTTTGCCAGATCTACTGCTGCGCTATCAAACTTCGCTAATAAGTTAGGTAGGAAACCGCCTACAGAATTATTGCATATATATAAAGCAAAGTGCGTTTCGATGGCAATTTATGGAGCCGGGCTGTGGGGTTTTGTGGACATTAATGGTTTACAAACGATTGAAAATGCGTTTATAAGGTATATTCTCTCTGTTCCTCCTAGTACATCTACCTTTATTTGCCACGAAGAGTTAGCCCTCCAACATTTAGTAGATTTGGTAAAACTAGAGCCTATTCTTCTGTGGCATAGAATCTGGTGTAAGGACCAGACAGAGTTGAACAGAGAGATTTTAAATGATACCCTAAAATTAGCAGGGGCCCTTACAATCCCTTGGATCAAATTTGTCCGTGATTTTATGATTGAATTGGGGCACCCTGAATATTTTTTAACACCGTCTTCTATGATGGAGATTTCAAGAAAGTCATTAAAGAAAGAGGGCATCCAGTTTTTAGAAGCTAAAAGATTCCATGGAGAATCTGCAGCAAAAATAACCGTGAGATCTCACCAATTGTTATGTACCACCATAGGGATGGAGCCCTATTTATCCTTTGTGCCAGGAACTTTTGATAGATTTCTTCTTACCAGGTTATGTTTGGGTAATATTCATATGTTGATGACATTCCCGAAAATGAATGACTGGTCTCGTACTTTAATACTGTGCCCTTGTGACAACATCTCTGTTCAATCTACCATGCACCTAGTCCTGTTTTGCAAATTTTATCAAGAGCAAAGGAGAGCTTGGATTATCCCTTTTTAAAGAAAATCTGGGCTCAGGCAGTGTTGTCAAGCGATGCTTTTACTCCAATTATTAGAGAATGAGCACATAGCATGGAGGGTAGCTCAGTTTTTAAAAGCTGTATTTTATATAAGGAAAAGTATTTTATTGATATAGTAATGTGTGTATTATGTAAATTATTTTGTTCCATTTATTATATGCAAATAACAGGTTGTGTTTTTAATTTTTTTGTGCTTTTATGACTGTTTTATACAGCAGCCGAATAAAGCTTTATTTGAACTTTGAACTATATAGGAGTATGAGTGCATATGATAGTCCTGTACTGAGTGACCGTAAGTATGAGTGACTGTACGGGTGAGTGAGTGGATGTGTGTGTGTAGACCTAAGAATCAGTGAGTGGGTATGTAGTTATTGGTGTTGGAGTGTCTATGGTTTTGCGAATGGCAGTCTGTAATTTAGAGTGGGTGTATCAAAGGTTATATTAGGGTGTGAGGAGGTGCATCAGATTATCACGTGGATGATGTCATCAGTGATGTCATTTGAGATGTCATCAGTGATGTCATCAGTGATGTCACTGACCATGTCATGAGTGATGTAATATGTGACGTCATCAGCAGTGCATTGCGTGGGCGCGAGTTATAGTTAGCTGAACTAACTATAACGGGGGAATTTCACGGGTTTTGTACGAGTGCAATGTCCAACTAACTATAACTGTCCCTAAAACCTATGGTTTTTTCAGTGAATTTGTAAGGTTTTTTAAATGCTAATTTCTAACTATAACGTGCCTGAAACCTATGGTTTTTTCAGTGAATTTCAAAGGTTTTTTAAATGCTAATTCCTAACTATAACATGTCTGAAACCTATGGTTTTTTTCAGTGAATTTCAAAGGTTTTGTAAATGACAATTTTTAAATGTATTAATTGTTATATTTATTTTTTTGATACTGATTTACTACATTTTTTTAAACTATTTATTTTTAGATATTTTATTTTTTAAATTACATTGTAATTACATTATACATTACATTACAAAATATACTTTCTCAGAATGAATTACTTTAGTTTAAATACTTTTGCAAATAGGCAATAGACTTTTAAGTACAGTAGTTACAGTTGTTGCAATGGGCAACACAATTTCAAACACAATGCAACATTGAGCTCAATGTGAATTTCTAGTTAAATGCAATTAGTTACTTTATGGATTACTTTTCTAACCACAGGACTGGATCCTAGATTCAGTCCTGGGACATCTCCTGTAAACAGTTGAGTAAAAGCGTTTTGGTTACAGTAGTGATTTTTAAGGAATATTATTGTATTTTAAAAGTTGACACTTAGAAACTTTTTCACATAGAATCACCAATGTTATCCTATGGGAGGAAATTCACTTAGCAGGTAAGTAGTGTTATCGTTACTTTTTCTTACTCAGTGGTGGATCCTGGATCCAGCACTGGTGCATCTCCTGTAAACAGTTGAAAGAATGCGTTTAAGTCATACAGGCGATTTTTAAGGAATATTTGTAGTTTGTGAAAATCGACACTTTGAAACTTTTCTGCTGAAAACCAGACAATGGATTCCTATGGAAGGAAATACAAGTTACTGGTAAGTACGGTTAGAATTACTTTTCAGGGTCAGTGCTGGGCTAAAAGATGCAGCACTGGGTTCTCTCCTGATAACAGGTGAGTAAATGTGGAGACCTTGGGGATACTAACTACATCTAATCTGGACCCCCCTAACGTAGCAGGGCCGCTTGGTAATATATTATCGCCAATACCAGACCCTATAACTCGTACAGTGGTGTCTTGGAATATTTCTGGGCTACGCTCAAAGGTTCAGAACCCAGTTTGGGAAGCTTTTGTGGGGAATATAGATATTTTATGCCTACAGGAGACATGGGTAATCGATCCCATACATATAAACGGATATAAGACATTCAATACTCCGGCAGTGAAAGGCCTGGGAGGGAGGCCAAAAGGTGGGATTTCAACATATATCTCAAATAGGTTGCCCTTAAGTAAGATCACATTTCATCCGGGGGAAATTACTTTCATGTGGTGGAGATAGTCCCCACCGCAATGCATCGTATACTTTTGATCAATTTGTATAACAACACCATTCAAAATGAACTCGAATTGGTAGTAAAAGGCATTATGGCTATAGTTAACAGAATTTCAAACAGGGAAAGTAAAGATACTATGACCCTGCTGATGGGTGATTTTAATTGTGGGCTATGTAATCATTCCGATAACAGACTATGCGGCACCCTTACCGACGCAGATAATTGTACACATTTTAATCATTCCAAGTCCGGGGATATTTTCAATGACCTCATCTCCAAACTAGATCTTAAGTTTGCAAATGAGATTTTAACCACCCCAGTTGGTTTTTTACCTACCTTTAACGGGAGAGGCTATGCCACTACAATTGATTTTATATTGATCTCACCTTTACATGCGTACCTGGTCCCCTCTTTTGAGGTTGGAGATACTGCCTTAAGCGATCACTTCCCCCTTCTTTTAAAACTCAAGACACATACGCACTTCCCGAATAACTTGGAATCACATACTCGTATGCAGGGAACTATAGAATTGAATAAAGTAAATGGATTTTCATTAAAGTGGACCAAGGTTGATGCAGATCTCCTAACCAAAAATGTTTTAGTAAAATGTAGGACTGAGATAGATACCTGTTTAAGTGAGGATGCTCCGGATGCAACGATAGTGTACTGCTCCGTAGATATTACCAGGGAGGTCAGAAGTTTGCTAACTGCGCAATTTAGTAATAAACCGAAACCATATGGCTGGTTCAATAAAAAATGCTCAAGGGCATATTCCAATTTGAAAAAGGTACTGCACTCTAAGCCAAGAATACTGTCCAATGTCCGTTTAGCTAGATTAGATTACAGAAGGGCATTAAAAGAAAGAAAACAAACCCTTCGTAACGATGCCTGGGATTCCTTACATAATGCTGCCGAGCAGAAAGATAGTACCGCTTTTTGGAAGGTTCTGAGAACCCCCTTTCTAGCCCCAAGTAAAGGCCCATCAGTGGAGATAGCTATTACTGAAGAAGCTTGGATTACCCACTTCTCCACCTTATATAATGAACGAGGGAACCCAGGTAGTTATTCGGAGGAATGTAATATAAATACCTGCGAATATATTGATCTAGAAATTACATTGGAGGAGGTTACTAGGGCCCTGGCACAAAGTGCGGGCGGTAAGGCACCTGGGCCCGATGGGGCACCACTTGACCTTTATAAACATAATGTCCCCTTGTGGGGGCCAATATTGACACAGGTTTTTAATGCTAGTATAAGGTCAACCCTTCCTCCAACATGGGCACGATCAATAATAATCCCAATTTTTAAAAAGGGTAATCGTGAAGATCCAGGATGCTACAGACCAATTTCTCTCCTAGACTCTATGGTTAAGGTGCTAGGGAGGGTTATACTGGAACGTTTAGCAGACTGGGCCGAGGAAAACAAGATCTTATCTGACCTCCAGTATGGGTTCCGGGACGGTCTTGGTACCATTGAGCAGTCGTTAAATCTCACATTATTGATAGGCAAGTATACACGAGCGAAAAAAAGGCAGCCTCTACTTGGCCTTCGTTGACCTCACCGCGGCCTTTGATTCAGTTAAGCACAATAGGCTGTGGGAGGTCCTTGAAGGGGTGGGGGTTGATTTACAAATTATTACGTTCCTACGTCGATTGTATAGTGATGCCTCAGCAACTGTCCGTTTTGGACAAAAGGGAGAATGCACTGAAGCTTTCCCGATTAGGAGAGGGGTCAGACAAGGTTGTGTGCTGGCCCCCTTCCTTTTTAACCTCTATATAAATGGACTTGAAGATGCATTGCTTCTTCAGGGCAAAGATTTCCCCCAAGCTGGTGGCCGCTTTATTCCCGCACTTCTTTATGCGGATGATGCCGTTTTGATGGCCCGCACCCAAAACGGCCTCCAGAGAGCCCTGGATATTTTTAGTACATTTATGAGCGATCTCGGTCTTGAAACTAATATATCCAAGACGTATGTCATGAGGTGCAAGCAAGGAAAGCAGAAGACCCGTGAAATGTTCATAGACGGGAAGAAATTATCATCTACCAAAACATTTTCTTACCTAGGCGTACTTTTTAATCATCATGATTCATGGGCCCCTGCTATATCTGCTAAAAAAACAGCCTTTGCCAGATCTACTGCCGCGCTATCAAACTTCGCTAATAAGTTAGGTAGGAAACCGCCTACAGAATTATTGCATATATATAAAGCAAATTGCGTTTCGATGGCAATTTATGGAGCCGGGCTGTGGGGTTTTGTGGACATTAATGGTTTACAAACGATTGAAAATGCGTTTATAAGGTATATTCTCTGTGTTCCTCCTAGTACATCTACCTTTATTTGCCACGAAGAGTTAGCCCTCCATCATTTAGCAGATTTGGTAAAACTAGAGCCTATTCTTCTGTGGCATAGAATCTGGTGTAAGGACCAGACAGAGTTGAACAGAGAGATTTTAAATGATACCCTAAAATTAGCAGGGGCCCTTACAATCCCTTGGATCAAATTTGTCCGTGATTTTATGATTGAATTGGGGCACCCTGAATATTTTTTAACACCGTCTTCTATGATGGAGATTTCAAGAAAGTCATTAAAGAAAGAGGGCATCCAGTTTTTAGAAGCTAAAAGATTCCATGGAGAATCTGCAGCAAAAATAACCGTGAGATCTCACCAATTGTTATGTACCACCATAGGGATGGAGCCCTATTTATCCTTTGTGCCAGGAACTTTTGATAGATTTCTTCTTACCAGGTTACGTTTGGGTAATATTCATAGGTTGATGACATTCCCGAAAATGAATGACTGGTCTCGTACTTTAATACTGTGCCCTTGTGACAACATCTCTGTTCAATCTACCATGCACCTAGTCCTGTTTTGCAAATTTTATCAAGAGCAAAGGAAAGCTTGGATTATCCCTTTTTAAGAAAATCTGGGCTCAGGCAGTGTTGTCAAGCGATGCTTTTACTCCAATTATTAGAGAATGAGCACATAGCATGGAGGGTAGCTCAGTTTTTAAAAGCTGTATTTTATATAAGGAAAAGTATTTTATTGATATAGTAATGTGTGTATTATGTAAATTATTTTGTTCCATTTATTATATGCAAATAACAGGTTGTGTTTTTAATTTTTTTGTGCTTTTATGACTGTTTTATACAGCAGCCGAATAAAGCTTTATTTGAACTTTGAACTATATAGGAGTATGAGTGCATATGATAGTCCTGTACTGAGTGACCGTAAGTATGAGTGACTGTACGGGTGAGTGAGTGGATGTGTGTGTGTAGACCTAAGAATCAGTGAGTGGGTATGTAGTTATTGGTGTTGGAGTGTCTATGGTTTTGCGAATGGCAGTCTGTAATTTAGAGTGGGTGTATCAAAGGTTATATTAGGGTGTGAGGAGGTGCATCAGATTATCACGTGGATGATGTCATCAGTGATGTCATCAGTGATGTCATTTGAGATGTCATCAGTGATGTCATCAGTGATGTCACTGACCATGTCATGAGTGATGTAATATGTGACGTCATCAGCAGTGCATTGCGGGGGCGCGAGTTATAGTTAGCTGAACTAACTATAACGGGGGAATTTCACGGGTTTTGTACGAGTGCAATGTCCAACTAACTATAACTGTCCCTAAAACCTATGGTTTTTTCAGTGAATTTCAAAGGTTTTTTAAATGCTAATTCCTAACTATAACATGTCTGAAACCTATGGTTTTTTTCAGTGAATTTCAAAGGTTTTGTAAATGACAATTTTTAAATGTATTAATTGTTATATTTATATTTTTGATACTGATTTACTACATTTTTTCAAACTATTTATTTTTAGATATTTTATTTTTTAAATTACATTGTAATTACATTATACATTACATTACAAAATATACTTTCTCAGAATGAATTACTTTAGTTTAAATACTTTGCAAATAGGCAATAGACTTTTAAGTACAGTAGTTACAGTTGTTGCAATGGGCAACACAATTTCAAACACAATGCAACATTGAGCTCAATGTGAATTTCTAGTTAAATGCAATTAGTTACTTTATGGATTACTTTTTCTAACCACAGGACTGGATCCTAGATTCAGTCCTGGGACATCTCCTGTAAACAGTTGAGTAAAAGCTTTTTGGTTACAGTAGTGATTTTTAAGGAATATTATTGTATTTTAAAAGTTGACACTTAGAAACTTTTTCACATAGAATCACCAATGTTATCCTATGGGAGGAAATTCACTTAGCAGGTAAGTAGTGTTATCGTTACTTTTTCTTACTCAGTGGTGGATCCTGGATCCAGCACTGGTGCATCTCCTGTAAACAGTTGAAAGAATGCGTTTAAGTCATACAGGCGATTTTTAAGGAATATTTGTAGTTTGTGAAAATCGACACTTTGAAACTTTTCTGCTGAAAACCAGACAATGGATTCCTATGGAAGGAAATACAAGTTACTGGTAAGTACGGTTAGAATTACTTTTCAGGGTCAGTGCTGGGCTAAAAGATGCAGCACTGGGTTCTCTCCTGATAACAGGTGAGTAAATGTGGAGACCTTGGGGATACTAACTACATCTAATCTGGACCCCCCTAACGTAGCAGGGCCGCTTGGTAATATATTATCGCCAATACCAGACCCTATAACTCGTACAGTGGTGTCTTGGAATATTTCTGGGCTACGCTCAAAGGTTCAGAACCCAGTTTGGGAAGCTTTTGTGGGGAATATAGATATTTTATGCCTACAGGAGACATGGGTAATCGATCCCATACATATAAACGGATATAAGACATTCAATACTCCGGCAGTGAAAGGCCTGGGAGGGAGGCCAAAAGGTGGGATTTCAACATATATCTCAAATAGGTTGCCCTTAAGTAAGATCACATTTCATCCGGGGGGAAATTACTTTCATGTGGTGGAGATAGTCCCCACCGCAATGCATCGTATACTTTTGATCAATTTGTATAACAACACCATTCAAAATGAACTCGAATTGGTAGTAAAAGGCATTATGGCTATAGTTAACAGAATTTCAAACAGGGAAAGTAAAGATACTATGACCCTGCTGATGGGTGATTTTAATTGTGGGCTATGTAATCATTCCGATAACAGACTATGCGGCACCCTTACCGACGCAGATAATTGTACACATTTTAATCATTCCAAGTCCGGGGATATTTTCAATGACCTCATCTACAAACTAGATCTTAAGTTTGCAAATGAGATTTTAACCACCCCAGTTGGTATTTTACCTACCTTTAACGGGAGAGGCTATGCCACTACAATTGATTTTATATTGATCTCACCTTTACATGCGTACCTGGTCCCCTCTTTTGAGGTTGGAGATACTGCCTTAAGCGATCATTTCCCCCTTCTTTTAAAACTCAAGACACATGCGCACTTCCCGAATAACTTGGAATCACATACTCGTATGCAGGGAACTATAGAATTGAATAAAGTAAATGGATTTTCATTAAAGTGGACCAAGGTTGATGCAGATCTCCTAACCAAAAATGTTTTAGTAAAATGTAGGACTGAGATAGATACCTGTTTAAGTGAGGATGCTCCGGATGCAACGATAGTGTACTGCTCCGTAGATATTACCAGGGAGGTCAGAAGTTTGCTAACTGCGCAATTTAGTAATAAACCGAAACCATATGGCTGGTTCAATAAAAAATGCTCAAGGGCATATTCCAATTTGAAAAAGGTACTGCACTCTAAGCCAAGAATACTGTCCAATGTCCGTTTAGCTAGATTAGATTACAGAAGGGCATTAAAAGAAAGAAAACAAACCCTTCGTAACGATGCCTGGGATTCCTTACATAATGCTGCCGAGCAGAAAGATAGTACCGCTTTTTGGAAGGTTCTGAGAACCCCTTTCTAGCCCCAAGTAAAGGCCCATCAGTGGAGATAGCTATTACTGAAGAAGCTTGGATTACCCACTTCTCCACCTTATATAATGAACGAGTGAACCCAGGTAGTTATTCGGAGGAATGTAATATAAATACCTGCGAATATATTGATCTAGAAATTACATTGGAGGAGGTTACTAGGGCCCTGGCACAAAGTGCGGGCGGTAAGGCACCTGGGCCCGATGGGGCACCACTTGACCTTTATAAACATAATGTCCCCTTGTGGGGGCCAATATTGACACAGGTTTTTAATGCTAGAATAAGGTCAACCCTTCCTCCAACATGGGCACGATCAATAATAATCCCAATTTTTAAAAAGGGTAATCGTGAAGATCCAGGATGCTACAGACCAATTTCTCTCCTAGACTCTATGGTTAAGGTGCTAGGGAGGGTTATACTGGAACGTTTAGCAGACTGGGCCGAGGAAAACAAGATCTTATCTGACCTCCAGTATGGGTTCCGGGACGGTCTTGGTACCATTGAGCAGTCGTTAAATCTCACATTATTGATAGGCAAGTATACACGAGCGAAAAAAGGCAGCCTCTACTTGGCCTTCGTTGACCTCACCGCGGCCTTTGATTCAGTTAAGCACAATAGGCTGTGGGAGGTCCTTGAAGGGGTGGGGGTTGATTTACAAATTATTACGTTCCTACGTCGATTGTATAGTGATGCCTCAGCAACTGTCCGTTTTGGACAAAAGGGAGAATGCACTGAAGCTTTCCCGATTAGGAGAGGGGTCAGACAAGGTTGTGTGCTGGCCCCCTTCCTTTTTAACCTCTATATAAATGGACTTGAAGATGCATTGCTTCTTCAGGGCAAAGATTTCCCCCAAGCTGGTGGCCGCTTTATTCCCGCACTTCTTTATGCGGATGATGCCGTTTTGATGGCCCGCACCCAAAACGGCCTCCAGAGAGCCCTGGATATTTTTAGTACATTTATGAGCGATCTCGGTCTTGAAACTAATATATCCAAGACGTATGTCATGAGGTGCAAGCAAGGAAAGCAGAAGACCCGTGAAATGTTCATAGACGGGAAGAAATTATCATCTACCAAAAAATGTTCTTACCTAGGCGTACTTTTTAATCATCATGATTCATGGGCCCCCGCTATATCTGCTAAAAAACAGCCTTTGCCAGATCTACTGCCGCGCTATCAAACTTCGCTAATAAGTTAGGTAGGAAACCGCCTACAGAATTATTGCATATATATAAAGCAAAGTGCGTTTCGATGGCAATTTATGGAGCCGGGCTGTGGGGTTTTGTGGACATTAATGGTTTACAAACGATTGAAAATGCGTTTATAAGGTATATTCTCTCTGTTCCTCCTAGTACATCTACCTTTATTTGCCACGAAGAGTTAGCCCTCCATCATTTAGCAGATTTGGTAAAACTAGAGCCTATTCTTCTGTGGCATAGAATCTGGTGTAAGGACCAGACAGAGTTGAACAGAGAGATTTTAAATGATACCCTAAAATTAGCATGGGCCCTTACAATCCCTTGGATCAAATTTGTCCGTGATTTTATGATTGAATTGGGGCACCCTGAATATTTTTTAACACCGTCTTCTATGATGGAGATTTCAAGAAAGTCATTAAAGAAAGAGGGCATCCAGTTTTTAGAAGCTAAAAGATTCCATGGAGAATCTGCAGCAAAAATAACCGTGAGATCTCACCAATTGTTATGTACCACCATAGGGATGGAGCCCTATTTATCCTTTGTGCCAGGAACTTTTGATAGATTTCTTCTTACCAGGTTACGTTTGGGTAATATTCATAGGTTGATGACATTCCCGAAAATGAATGACTGGTCTCGTACTTTAATACTGTGCCCTTGTGACAACATCTCTGTTCAATCTACCATGCACCTAGTCCTGTTTTGCAAATTTTATCAAGAGCAAAGGAAAGCTTGGATTATCCCTTTTTTAAGAAAATCTGGGCTCAGGCAGTGTTGTCAAGCGATGCTTTTACTCCAATTATTAGAGAATGAGCACATAGCATGGAGGGTAGCTCAGTTTTTAAAAGCTGTATTTTATATAAGGAAAAGTATTTTATTGATATAGTAATGTGTGTATTATGTAAATTATTTTGTTCCATTTATTATATGCAAATAACAGGTTGTGTTTTTAATTTTTTTGTGCTTTTATGACTGTTTTATACAGCAGCCGAATAAAGCTTTATTTGAACTTTGAACTATATAGGAGTATGAGTGCATATGATAGTCCTGTACTGAGTGACCGTAAGTATGAGTGACTGTACGGGTGAGTGAGTGGATGTGTGTGTGTAGACCTAAGAATCAGTGAGTGGGTATGTAGTTATTGGTGTTGGAGTGTCTATGGTTTTGCGAATGGCAGTCTGTAATTTAGAGTGGGTGTATCAAAGGTTATATTAGGGTGTGAGGAGGTGCATCAGATTATCACGTGGATGATGTCATCAGTGATGTCATCAGTGATGTCATTTGAGATGTCATCAGTGATGTCATCAGTGATGTCACTGACCATGTCATGAGTGATGTAATATGTGACGTCATCAGCAGTGCATTGCGTGGGCGCGAGTTATAGTTAGCTGAACTAACTATAACGGGGGAATTTCACGGGTTTTGTACGAGTGCAATGTCCAACTAACTATAACTGTCCCTAAAACCTATGGTTTTTTCAGTGAATTTGTAAGGTTTTTTAAATGCTAATTTCTAACTATAACGTGCCTGAAACCTATGGTTTTTTCAGTGAATTTCAAAGGTTTTTTAAATGCTAATTCCTAACTATAACATGTCTGAAACCTATGGTTTTTTTCAGTGAATTTCAAAGGTTTTGTAAATGACAATTTTTAAATGTATTAATTGTTATATTTATATTTTTGATACTGATTTACTACATTTTTTTAAACTATTTATTTTTAGATATTTTATTTTTTAAATTACATTGTAATTACATTATACATTACATTACAAAATATACTTTCTCAGAATGAATTACTTTAGTTTAAATACTTTGCAAATAGGCAATAGACTTTTAAGTACAGTAGTTACAGTTGTTGCAATGGGCAACACAATTTCAAACACAATGCAACATTGAGCTCAATGTGAATTTCTAGTTAAATGCAATTAGTTACTTTATGGATTACTTTTTCTAACCACAGGACTGGATCCTAGATTCAGTCCTGGGACATCTCCTGTAAACAGTTGAGTAAAAGCGTTTTGGTTACAGTAGTGATTTTTAAGGAATATTATTGTATTTTAAAAGTTGACACTTAGAAACTTTTTCACATAGAATCACCAATGTTATCCTATGGGAGGAAATTCACTTAGCAGGTAAGTAGTGTTATCGTTACTTTTTCTTACTCAGTGGTGGATCCTGGATCCAGCACTGGTGCATCTCCTGTAAACAGTTGAAAGAATGCGTTTAAGTCATACAGGCGATTTTTAAGGAATATTTGTAGTTTGTGAAAATCGACACTTTGAAACTTTTCTGCTGAAAACCAGACAATGGATTCCTATGGAAGGAAATACAAGTTACTGGTAAGTACGGTTAGAATTACTTTTCAGGGTCAGTGCTGGGCTAAAAGATGCAGCACTGGGTTCTCTCCTGATAACAGGTGAGTAAATGTGGAGACCTTGGGGATACTAACTACATCTAATCTGGACCCCCCTAACGTAGCAGGGCCGCTTGGTAATATATTATCGCCAATACCAGACCCTATAACTCGTACAGTGGTGTCTTGGAATATTTCTGGGCTACGCTCAAAGGTTCAGAACCCAGTTTGGGAAGCTTTTGTGGGGAATATAGATATTTTATGCCTACAGGAGACATGGGTAATCGATCCCATACATATAAACGGATATAAGACATTCAATACTCCGGCAGTGAAAGGCCTGGGAGGGAGGCCAAAAGGTGGGATTTCAACATATATCTCAAATAGGTTGCCCTTAAGTAAGATCACATTTCATCCGGGGGGAAATTACTTTCATGTGGTGGAGATAGTCCCCACCGCAATGCATCGTATACTTTTGATCAATTTGTATAACAACACCATTCAAAATGAACTCGAATTGGTAGTAAAAGGCATTATGGCTATAGTTAACAGAATTTCAAACAGGGAAAGTAAAGATACTATGACCCTGCTGATGGGTGATTTTAATTGTGGGCTATGTAATCATTCCGATAACAGACTATGCGGCACCCTTACCGACACAGATAATTGTACACATTTTAATCATTCCAAGTCCGGGGATATTTTCAATGACCTCATCTCCAAACTAGATCTTAAGTTTGCAAATGAGATTTTAACCACCCCAGTTGGTTTTTTACCTACCTTTAACGGGAGAGGCTATGCCACTACAATTGATTTTATATTGATCTCACCTTTACATGCGTACCTGGTCCCCTCTTTTGAGGTTGGAGATACTGCCTTAAGCGATCACTTCCCCCTTCTTTTAAAACTCAAGACACATACGCACTTCCCGAATAACTTGGAATCACATACTCGTATGCAGGGAACTATAGAATTGAATAAAGTAAATGGATTTTCATTAAAGTGGACCAAGGTTGATGCAGATCTCTAACCAAAAATGTTTTAGTAAAATGTAGGACTGAGATAGATACCTGTTTAAGTGAGGATGCTCCGGATGCAACGATAGTGTACTGCTCCGTAGATATTACCAGGGAGGTCAGAAGTTTGCTAACTGCGCAATTTAGTAATAAACCGAAACCATATGGCTGGTTCAATAAAAAATGCTCAAGGGCATATTCCAATTTGAAAAAGGTACTGCACTCTAAGCCAAGAATACTGTCCAATGTCCGTTTAGCTAGATTAGATTACAGAAGGGCATTAAAAGAAAGAAAACAAACCCTTCGTAACGATGCCTGGGATTCCTTACATAATGCTGCCGAGCAGAAAGATAGTACCGCTTTTTGGAAGGTTCTGAGAACCCCCTTTCTAGCCCCAAGTAAAGGCCCATCAGTGGAGATAGCTATTACTGAAGAAGCTTGGATTACCCACTTCTCCACCTTATATAATGAACGAGGGAACCCAGGTAGTTATTCGGAGGAATGTAATATAAATACCTGCGAATATATTGATCTAGAAATTACATTGGAGGAGGTTACTAGGGCCCTGGCACAAAGTGCGGGCGGTAAGGCACCTGGGCCCGATGGGGCACCACTTGACCTTTATAAACATAATGTCCCCTTGTGGGGGCCAATATTGACACAGGTTTTTAATGCTAGTATAAGGTCAACCCTTCCTCCAACATGGGCACGATCAATAATAATCCCAATTTTTAAAAAGGGTAATCGTGAAGATCCAGGATGCTACAGACCAATTTCTCTCCTAGACTCTATGGTTAAGGTGCTAGGGAGGGTTATACTGGAACGTTTAGCAGACTGGGCCGAGGAAAACAAGATCTTATCTGACCTCCAGTATGGGTTCCGGGACGGTCTTGGTACCATTGAGCAGTCGTTAAATCTCACATTATTGATAGGCAAGTATACACGAGCGAAAAAAGGCAGCCTCTACTTGGCCTTCGTTGACCTCACCGCGGCCTTTGATTCAGTTAAGCACAATAGGCTGTGGGAGGTCCTTGAAGGGGTGGGGGTTGATTTACAAATTATTACGTTCCTACGTCGATTGTATAGTGATGCCTCAGCAACTGTCCGTTTTGGACAAAAGGGAGAATGCACTGAAGCTTTCCCGATTAGGAGAGGGGTCAGACAAGGTTGTGTGCTGGCCCCCTTCCTTTTTAACCTCTATATAAATGGACTTGAAGATGCATTGCTTCTTCAGGGCAAAGATTTCCCCCAAGCTGGTGGCCGCTTTATTCCCGCACTTCTTTATGCGGATGATGCCGTTTTGATGGCCCGCACCCAAAACGGCCTCCAGAGAGCCCTGGATATTTTTAGTACATTTATGAGCGATCTCGGTCTTGAAACTAATATATCCAAGACGTATGTCATGAGGTGCAAGCAAGGAAAGCAGAAGACCCGTGAAATGTTCATAGACGGGAAGAAATTATCATCTACCAAAACATTTTCTTACCTAGGCGTACTTTTTAATCATCATGATTCATGGGCCCCCGCTATATCTGCTAAAAAAACAGCCTTTGCCAGATCTACTGCCGCGCTATCAAACTTCGCTAATAAGTTAGGTAGGAAACCGCCTACAGAATTATTGCATATATATAAAGCAAAGTGCGTTTCGATGGCAATTTATGGAGCCGGGCTGTGGGGTTTTGTGGACATTAATGGTTTACAAACGATTGAAAATGCGTTTATAAGGTATATTCTCTCTGTTCCTCCTAGTACATCTACCTTTATTTGCCACGAAGAGTTAGCCCTCCATCATTTAGCAGATTTGGTAAAACTAGAGCCTATTCTTCTGTGGCATAGAATCTGGTGTAAGGACCAGACAGAGTTGAACAGAGAGATTTTAAATGATACCCTAAAATTAGCATGGGCCCTTACAATCCCTTGGATCAAATTTGTCCGTGATTTTATGATTGAATTGGGGCACCCTGAATATTTTTTAACACCGTCTTCTATGATGGAGATTTCAAGAAAGTCATTAAAGAAAGAGGGCATCCAGTTTTTAGAAGCTAAAAGATTCCATGGAGAATCTGCAGCAAAAATAACCGTGAGATCTCACCAATTGTTATGTACCACCATAGGGATGGAGCCCTATTTATCCTTTGTGCCAGGAACTTTTGATAGATTTCTTCTTACCAGGTTACGTTTGGGTAATATTCATAGGTTGATGACATTCCCGAAAATGAATGACTGGTCTCGTACTTTAATACTGTGCCCTTGTGACAACATCTCTGTTCAATCTACCATGCACCTAGTCCTGTTTTGCAAATTTTATCAAGAGCAAAGGAAAGCTTGGATTATCCCTTTTTTAAGAAAATCTGGGCTCAGGCAGTGTTGTCAAGCGATGCTTTTACTCCAATTATTAGAGAATGAGCACATAGCATGGAGGGTAGCTCAGTTTTTAAAAGCTGTATTTTATATAAGGAAAAGTATTTTATTGATATAGTAATGTGTGTATTATGTAAATTATTTTGTTCCATTTATTATATGCAAATAACAGGTTGTGTTTTTAATTTTTTTGTGCTTTTATGACTGTTTTATACAGCAGCCGAATAAAGCTTTATTTGAACTTTGAACTATATAGGAGTATGAGTGCATATGATAGTCCTGTACTGAGTGACCGTAAGTATGAGTGACTGTACGGGTGAGTGAGTGGATGTGTGTGTGTAGACCTAAGAATCAGTGAGTGGGTATGTAGTTATTGGTGTTGGAGTGTCTATGGTTTTGCGAATGGCAGTCTGTAATTTAGAGTGGGTGTATCAAAGGTTATATTAGGGTGTGAGGAGGTGCATCAGATTATCACGTGGATGATGTCATCAGTGATGTCATTTGAGATGTCATCAGTGATGTCATCAGTGATGTCACTGACCATGTCATGAGTGATGTAATATGTGACGTCATCAGCAGTGCATTGCGGGGGCGCGAGTTATAGTTAGCTGAACTAACTATAACGGGGGAATTTCACGGGTTTTGTACGAGTGCAATGTCCAACTAACTATAACTGTCCCTAAAACCTATGGTTTTTTCAGTGAATTTGTAAGGTTTTTTAAATGCTAATTTCTAACTATAACGTGCCTGAAACCTATGGTTTTTTCAGTGAATTTCAAAGGTTTTTTAAATGCTAATTCCTAACTATAACATGTCTGAAACCTATGGTTTTTTTCAGTGAATTTCAAAGGTTTTGTAAATGACAATTTTTAAATGTATTAATTGTTATATTTATTTTTTTGATACTGATTTACTACATTTTTTTAAACTATTTATTTTTAGATATTTTATTTTTTAAATTACATTGTAATTACATTATACATTACATTACAAAATATACTTTCTCAGAATGAATTACTTTAGTTTAAATACTTTGCAAATAGGCAATAGACTTTTAAGTACAGTAGTTACAGTTGTTGCAATGGGCAACACAATTTCAAACACAATGCAACATTGAGCTCAATGTGAATTTCTAGTTAAATGCAATTAGTTACTTTATGGATTACTTTTCTAACCACAGGACTGGATCCTAGATTCAGTCCTGGGACATCTCCTGTAAACAGTTGAGTAAAAGCTTTTTGGTTACAGTAGTGATTTTTAAGGAATATTATTGTATTTTAAAAGTTGACACTTAGAAACTTTTTCACATAGAATCACCAATGTTATCCTATGGGAGGAAATTCACTTAGCAGGTAAGTAGTGTTATCGTTACTTTTTCTTACTCAGTGGTGGATCCTGGATCCAGCACTGGTGCATCTCCTGTAAACAGTTGAAAGAATGCGTTTAAGTCATACAGGCGATTTTTAAGGAATATTTGTAGTTTGTGAAAATCGACACTTTGAAACTTTTCTGCTGAAAACCAGACAATGGATTCCTATGGAAGGAAATACAAGTTACTGGTAAGTACGGTTAGAATTACTTTTCAGGGTCAGTGCTGGGCTAAAAGATGCAGCACTGGGTTCTCTCCTGATAACAGGTGAGTAAATGTGGAGACCTTGGGGATACTAACTACATCTAATCTGGACCCCCCTAACGTAGCAGGGCCGCTTGGTAATATATTATCGCCAATACCAGACCCTATAACTCGTACAGTGGTGTCTTGGAATATTTCTGGGCTACGCTCAAAGGTTCAGAACCCAGTTTGGGAAGCTTTTGTGGGGAATATAGATATTTTATGCCTACAGGAGACATGGGTAATCGATCCCATACATATAAACGGATATAAGACATTCAATACTCCGGCAGTGAAAGGCCTGGGAGGGAGGCCAAAAGGTGGGATTTCAACATATATCTCAAATAGGTTGCCCTTAAGTAAGATCACATTTCATCCGGGGGGAAATTACTTTCATGTGGTGGAGATAGTCCCCACCGCAATGCATCGTATACTTTTGATCAATTTGTATAACAACACCATTCAAAATGAACTCGAATTGGTAGTAAAAGGCATTATGGCTATAGTTAACAGAATTTCAAACAGGGAAAGTAAAGATACTATGACCCTGCTGATGGGTGATTTTAATTGTGGGCTATGTAATCATTCCGATAACAGACTATGCGGCACCCTTACCGACACAGATAATTGTACACATTTTAATCATTCCAAGTCCGGGGATATTTTCAATGACCTCATCTCCAAACTAGATCTTAAGTTTGCAAATGAGATTTTAACCACCCCAGTTGGTTTTTTACCTACCTTTAACGGGAGAGGCTATGCCACTACAATTGATTTTATATTGATCTCACCTTTACATGCGTACCTGGTCCCCTCTTTTGAGGTTGGAGATACTGCCTTAAGCGATCACTTCCCCCTTCTTTTAAAACTCAAGACACATACGCACTTCCCGAATAACTTGGAATCACATACTCGTATGCAGGGAACTATAGAATTGAATAAAGTAAATGGATTTTCATTAAAGTGGACCAAGGTTGATGCAGATCTCTAACCAAAAATGTTTTAGTAAAATGTAGGACTGAGATAGATACCTGTTTAAGTGAGGATGCTCCGGATGCAACGATAGTGTACTGCTCCGTAGATATTACCAGGGAGGTCAGAAGTTTGCTAACTGCGCAATTTAGTAATAAACCGAAACCATATGGCTGGTTCAATAAAAAATGCTCAAGGGCATATTCCAATTTGAAAAAGGTACTGCACTCTAAGCCAAGAATACTGTCCAATGTCCGTTTAGCTAGATTAGATTACAGAAGGGCATTAAAAGAAAGAAAACAAACCCTTCGTAACGATGCCTGGGATTCCTTACATAATGCTGCCGAGCAGAAAGATAGTACCGCTTTTTGGAAGGTTCTGAGAACCCCCTTTCTAGCCCCAAGTAAAGGCCCATCAGTGGAGATAGCTATTACTGAAGAAGCTTGGATTACCCACTTCTCCACCTTATATAATGAACGAGGGAACCCAGGTAGTTATTCGGAGGAATGTAATATAAATACCTGCGAATATATTGATCTAGAAATTACATTGGAGGAGGTTACTAGGGCCCTGGCACAAAGTGCGGGCGGTAAGGCACCTGGGCCCGATGGGGCACCACTTGACCTTTATAAACATAATGTCCCCTTGTGGGGGCCAATATTGACACAGGTTTTTAATGCTAGTATAAGGTCAACCCTTCCTCCAACATGGGCACGATCAATAATAATCCCAATTTTTAAAAAGGGTAATCGTGAAGATCCAGGATGCTACAGACCAATTTCTCTCCTAGACTCTATGGTTAAGGTGCTAGGGAGGGTTATACTGGAACGTTTAGCAGACTGGGCCGAGGAAAACAAGATCTTATCTGACCTCCAGTATGGGTTCCGGGACGGTCTTGGTACCATTGAGCAGTCGTTAAATCTCACATTATTGATAGGCAAGTATACACGAGCGAAAAAAGGCAGCCTCTACTTGGCCTTCGTTGACCTCACCGCGGCCTTTGATTCAGTTAAGCACAATAGGCTGTGGGAGGTCCTTGAAGGGGTGGGGGTTGATTTACAAATTATTACGTTCCTACGTCGATTGTATAGTGATGCCTCAGCAACTGTCCGTTTTGGACAAAAGGGAGAATGCACTGAAGCTTTCCCGATTAGGAGAGGGGTCAGACAAGGTTGTGTGCTGGCCCCCTTCCTTTTTAACCTCTATATAAATGGACTTGAAGATGCATTGCTTCTTCAGGGCAAAGATTTCCCCCAAGCTGGTGGCCGCTTTATTCCCGCACTTCTTTATGCGGATGATGCCGTTTTGATGGCCCGCACCCAAAACGGCCTCCAGAGAGCCCTGGATATTTTTAGTACATTTATGAGCGATCTCGGTCTTGAAACTAATATATCCAAGACGTATGTCATGAGGTGCAAGCAAGGAAAGCAGAAGACCCGTGAAATGTTCATAGACGGGAAGAAATTATCATCTACCAAAAAATTTTCTTACCTAGGCGTACTTTTTAATCATCATGATTCATGGGCCCCCGCTATATCTGCTAAAAAAACAGCCTTTGCCAGATCTACTGCCGCGCTATCAAACTTCGCTAATAAGTTAGGTAGGAAACCGCCTACAGAATTATTGCATATATATAAAGCAAAGTGCGTTTCGATGGCAATTTATGGAGCCGGGCTGTGGGGTTTTGTGGACATTAATGGTTTACAAACGATTGAAAATGCGTTTATAAGGTATATTCTCTCTGTTCCTCCTAGTACATCTACCTTTATTTGCCACGAAGAGTTAGCCCTCCATCATTTAGCAGATTTGGTAAAACTAGAGCCTATTCTTCTGTGGCATAGAATCTGGTGTAAGGACCAGACAGAGTTGAACAGAGAGATTTTAAATGATACCCTAAAATTAGCATGGGCCCTTACAATCCCTTGGATCAAATTTGTCCGTGATTTTATGATTGAATTGGGGCACCCTGAATATTTTTTAACACCGTCTTCTATGATGGAGATTTCAAGAAAGTCATTAAAGAAAGAGGGCATCCAGTTTTTAGAAGCTAAAAGATTCCATGGAGAATCTGCAGCAAAAATAACCGTGAGATCTCACCAATTGTTATGTACCACCATAGGGATGGAGCCCTATTTATCCTTTGTGCCAGGAACTTTTGATAGATTTCTTCTTACCAGGTTACGTTTGGGTAATATTCATAGGTTGATGACATTCCCGAAAATGAATGACTGGTCTCGTACTTTAATACTGTGCCCTTGTGACAACATCTCTGTTCAATCTACCATGCACCTAGTCCTGTTTTGCAAATTTTATCAAGAGCAAAGGAAAGCTTGGATTATCCCTTTTTTAAGAAAATCTGGGCTCAGGCAGTGTTGTCAAGCGATGCTTTTACTCCAATTATTAGAGAATGAGCACATAGCATGGAGGGTAGCTCAGTTTTTAAAAGCTGTATTTTATATAAGGAAAAGTATTTTATTGATATAGTAATGTGTGTATTATGTAAATTATTTTGTTCCATTTATTATATGCAAATAACAGGTTGTGTTTTTAATTTTTTTGTGCTTTTATGACTGTTTTATACAGCAGCCGAATAAAGCTTTATTTGAACTTTGAACTATATAGGAGTATGAGTGCATATGATAGTCCTGTACTGAGTGACCGTAAGTATGAGTGACTGTACGGGTGAGTGAGTGGATGTGTGTGTGTAGACCTAAGAATCAGTGAGTGGGTATGTAGTTATTGGTGTTGGAGTGTCTATGGTTTTGCGAATGGCAGTCTGTAATTTAGAGTGGGTGTATCAAAGGTTATATTAGGGTGTGAGGAGGTGCATCAGATTATCACGTGGATGATGTCATCAGTGATGTCATTTGAGATGTCATCAGTGATGTCATCAGTGATGTCACTGACCATGTCATGAGTGATGTAATATGTGACGTCATCAGCAGTGCATTGCGGGGGCGCGAGTTATAGTTAGCTGAACTAACTATAACGGGGGAATTTCACGGGTTTTGTACGAGTGCAATGTCCAACTAACTATAACTGTCCCTAAAACCTATGGTTTTTTCAGTGAATTTGTAAGGTTTTTTAAATGCTAATTTCTAACTATAACGTGCCTGAAACCTATGGTTTTTTCAGTGAATTTCAAAGGTTTTTTAAATGCTAATTCCTAACTATAACATGTCTGAAACCTATGGTTTTTTTCAGTGAATTTCAAAGGTTTTGTAAATGACAATTTTTAAATGTATTAATTGTTATATTTATTTTTTTGATACTGATTTACTACATTTTTTTAAACTATTTATTTTTAGATATTTTATTTTTTAAATTACATTGTAATTACATTATACATTACATTACAAAATATACTTTCTCAGAATGAATTACTTTAGTTTAAATACTTTGCAAATAGGCAATAGACTTTTAAGTACAGTAGTTACAGTTGTTGCAATGGGCAACACAATTTCAAACACAATGCAACATTGAGCTCAATGTGAATTTCTAGTTAAATGCAATTAGTTACTTTATGGATTACTTTTTCTAACCACAGGACTGGATCCTAGATTCAGTCCTGGGACATCTCCTGTAAACAGTTGAGTAAAAGCTTTTTGGTTACAGTAGTGATTTTTAAGGAATATTATTGTATTTTAAAAGTTGACACTTAGAAACTTTTTCACATAGAATCACCAATGTTATCCTATGGGAGGAAATTCACTTAGCAGGTAAGTAGTGTTATCGTTACTTTTTCTTACTCAGTGGTGGATCCTGGATCCAGCACTGGTGCATCTCCTGTAAACAGTTGAAAGAATGCGTTTAAGTCATACAGGCGATTTTTAAGGAATATTTGTAGTTTGTGAAAATCGACACTTTGAAACTTTTCTGCTGAAAACCAGACAATGGATTCCTATGGAAGGAAATACAAGCTACTGGTAAGTACGGTTAGAATTACTTTTCAGGGTCAGTGCTGTGCTAAAAGATGCAGCACTGGGCTCTCTCCTGATAACAGGTGAGTAAATGTGGAGACCTTGGGGATACTAACTACATCTAATCTGGACCCCCCTAACGTAGCAGGGCCGCTTGGTAATATATTATCGCCAATACCAGACCCTATAACTCGTACAGTGGTGTCTTGGAATATTTCTGGGCTACGCTCAAAGGTTCAGAACCCAGTTTGGGAAGCTTTTGTGGGGAATATAGATATTTTATGCCTACAGGAGACATGGGTAATCGATCCCATACATATAAACGGATATAAGACATTCAATACTCCGGCAGTGAAAGGCCTGGGAGGGAGGCCAAAAGGTGGGATTTCAACATATATCTCAAATAGGTTGCCCTTAAGTAAGATCACATTTCATCCGGGGGGAAATTACTTTCATGTGGTGGAGATAGTCCCCACCGCAATGCATCGTATACTTTTGATCAATTTGTATAACAACACCATTCAAAATGAACTCGAATTGGTAGTAAAAGGCATTATGGCTATAGTTAACAGAATTTCAAACAGGGAAAGTAAAGATACTATGACCCTGCTGATGGGTGATTTTAATTGTGGGCTATGTAATCATTCCGATAACAGACTATGCGGCACCCTTACCGACACAGATAATTGTACACATTTTAATCATTCCAAGTCCGGGGATATTTTCAATGACCTCATCTCCAAACTAGATCTTAAGTTTGCAAATGAGATTTTAACCACCCCAGTTGGTTTTTTACCTACCTTTAACGGGAGAGGCTATGCCACTACAATTGATTTTATATTGATCTCACCTTTACATGCGTACCTGGTCCCCTCTTTTGAGGTTGGAGATACTGCCTTAAGCGATCACTTCCCCCTTCTTTTAAAACTCAAGACACATACGCACTTCCCGAATAACTTGGAATCACATACTCGTATGCAGGGAACTATAGAATTGAATAAAGTAAATGGATTTTCATTAAAGTGGACCAAGGTTGATGCAGATCTCTAACCAAAAATGTTTTAGTAAAATGTAGGACTGAGATAGATACCTGTTTAAGTGAGGATGCTCCGGATGCAACGATAGTGTACTGCTCCGTAGATATTACCAGGGAGGTCAGAAGTTTGCTAACTGCGCAATTTAGTAATAAACCGAAACCATATGGCTGGTTCAATAAAAAATGCTCAAGGGCATATTCCAATTTGAAAAAGGTACTGCACTCTAAGCCAAGAATACTGTCCAATGTCCGTTTAGCTAGATTAGATTACAGAAGGGCATTAAAAGAAAGAAAACAAACCCTTCGTAACGATGCCTGGGATTCCTTACATAATGCTGCCGAGCAGAAAGATAGTACCGCTTTTTGGAAGGTTCTGAGAACCCCCTTTCTAGCCCCAAGTAAAGGCCCATCAGTGGAGATAGCTATTACTGAAGAAGCTTGGATTACCCACTTCTCCACCTTATATAATGAACGAGGGAACCCAGGTAGTTATTCGGAGGAATGTAATATAAATACCTGCGAATATATTGATCTAGAAATTACATTGGAGGAGGTTACTAGGGCCCTGGCACAAAGTGCGGGCGGTAAGGCACCTGGGCCCGATGGGGCACCACTTGACCTTTATAAACATAATGTCCCCTTGTGGGGGCCAATATTGACACAGGTTTTTAATGCTAGTATAAGGTCAACCCTTCCTCCAACATGGGCACGATCAATAATAATCCCAATTTTTAAAAAGGGTAATCGTGAAGATCCAGGATGCTACAGACCAATTTCTCTCCTAGACTCTATGGTTAAGGTGCTAGGGAGGGTTATACTGGAACGTTTAGCAGACTGGGCCGAGGAAAACAAGATCTTATCTGACCTCCAGTATGGGTTCCGGGACGGTCTTGGTACCATTGAGCAGTCGTTAAATCTCACATTATTGATAGGCAAGTATACACGAGCGAAAAAAGGCAGCCTCTACTTGGCCTTCGTTGACCTCACCGCGGCCTTTGATTCAGTTAAGCACAATAGGCTGTGGGAGGTCCTTGAAGGGGTGGGGGTTGATTTACAAATTATTACGTTCCTACGTCGATTGTATAGTGATGCCTCAGCAACTGTCCGTTTTGGACAAAAGGGAGAATGCACTGAAGCTTTCCCGATTAGGAGAGGGGTCAGACAAGGTTGTGTGCTGGCCCCCTTCCTTTTTAACCTCTATATAAATGGACTTGAAGATGCATTGCTTCTTCAGGGCAAAGATTTCCCCCAAGCTGGTGGCCGCTTTATTCCCGCACTTCTTTATGCGGATGATGCCGTTTTGATGGCCCGCACCCAAAACGGCCTCCAGAGAGCCCTGGATATTTTTAGTACATTTATGAGCGATCTCGGTCTTGAAACTAATATATCCAAGACGTATGTCATGAGGTGCAAGCAAGGAAAGCAGAAGACCCGTGAAATGTTCATAGACGGGAAGAAATTATCATCTACCAAAACATTTTCTTACCTAGGCGTACTTTTTAATCATCATGATTCATGGGCCCCCGCTATATCTGCTAAAAAAACAGCCTTTGCCAGATCTACTGCCGCGCTATCAAACTTCGCTAATAAGTTAGGTAGGAAACCGCCTACAGAATTATTGCATATATATAAAGCAAAGTGCGTTTCGATGGCAATTTATGGAGCCGGGCTGTGGGGTTTTGTGGACATTAATGGTTTACAAACGATTGAAAATGCGTTTATAAGGTATATTCTCTCTGTTCCTCCTAGTACATCTACCTTTATTTGCCACGAAGAGTTAGCCCTCCATCATTTAGCAGATTTGGTAAAACTAGAGCCTATTCTTCTGTGGCATAGAATCTGGTGTAAGGACCAGACAGAGTTGAACAGAGAGATTTTAAATGATACCCTAAAATTAGCATGGGCCCTTACAATCCCTTGGATCAAATTTGTCCGTGATTTTATGATTGAATTGGGGCACCCTGAATATTTTTTAACACCGTCTTCTATGATGGAGATTTCAAGAAAGTCATTAAAGAAAGAGGGCATCCAGTTTTTAGAAGCTAAAAGATTCCATGGAGAATCTGCAGCAAAAATAACCGTGAGATCTCACCAATTGTTATGTACCACCATAGGGATGGAGCCCTATTTATCCTTTGTGCCAGGAACTTTTGATAGATTTCTTCTTACCAGGTTACGTTTGGGTAATATTCATAGGTTGATGACATTCCCGAAAATGAATGACTGGTCTCGTACTTTAATACTGTGCCCTTGTGACAACATCTCTGTTCAATCTACCATGCACCTAGTCCTGTTTTGCAAATTTTATCAAGAGCAAAGGAAAGCTTGGATTATCCCTTTTTTAAGAAAATCTGGGCTCAGGCAGTGTTGTCAAGCGATGCTTTTACTCCAATTATTAGAGAATGAGCACATAGCATGGAGGGTAGCTCAGTTTTTAAAAGCTGTATTTTATATAAGGAAAAGTATTTTATTGATATAGTAATGTGTGTATTATGTAAATTATTTTGTTCCATTTATTATATGCAAATAACAGGTTGTGTTTTTAATTTTTTTGTGCTTTTATGACTGTTTTATACAGCAGCCGAATAAAGCTTTATTTGAACTTTGAACTATATAGGAGTATGAGTGCATATGATAGTCCTGTACTGAGTGACCGTAAGTATGAGTGACTGTACGGGTGAGTGAGTGGATGTGTGTGTGTAGACCTAAGAATCAGTGAGTGGGTATGTAGTTATTGGTGTTGGAGTGTCTATGGTTTTGCGAATGGCAGTCTGTAATTTAGAGTGGGTGTATCAAAGGTTATATTAGGGTGTGAGGAGGTGCATCAGATTATCACGTGGATGATGTCATCAGTGATGTCATTTGAGATGTCATCAGTGATGTCATCAGTGATGTCACTGACCATGTCATGAGTGATGTAATATGTGACGTCATCAGCAGTGCATTGCGGGGGCGCGAGTTATAGTTAGCTGAACTAACTATAACGGGGGAATTTCACGGGTTTTGTACGAGTGCAATGTCCAACTAACTATAACTGTCCCTAAAACCTATGGTTTTTTCAGTGAATTTGTAAGGTTTTTTAAATGCTAATTTCTAACTATAACGTGCCTGAAACCTATGGTTTTTTCAGTGAATTTCAAAGGTTTTTTAAATGCTAATTCCTAACTATAACATGTCTGAAACCTATGGTTTTTTTCAGTGAATTTCAAAGGTTTTGTAAATGACAATTTTTAAATGTATTAATTGTTATATTTATTTTTTTGATACTGATTTACTACATTTTTTTAAACTATTTATTTTTAGATATTTTATTTTTTAAATTACATTGTAATTACATTATACATTACATTACAAAATATACTTTCTCAGAATGAATTACTTTAGTTTAAATACTTTGCAAATAGGCAATAGACTTTTAAGTACAGTAGTTACAGTTGTTGCAATGGGCAACACAATTTCAAACACAATGCAACATTGAGCTCAATGTGAATTTCTAGTTAAATGCAATTAGTTACTTTATGGATTACTTTTTCTAACCACAGGACTGGATCCTAGATTCAGTCCTGGGACATCTCCTGTAAACAGTTGAGTAAAAGCTTTTTGGTTACAGTAGTGATTTTTAAGGAATATTATTGTATTTTAAAAGTTGACACTTAGAAACTTTTTCACATAGAATCACCAATGTTATCCTATGGGAGGAAATTCACTTAGCAGGTAAGTAGTGTTATCGTTACTTTTTCTTACTCAGTGGTGGATCCTGGATCCAGCACTGGTGCATCTCCTGTAAACAGTTGAAAGAATGCGTTTAAGTCATACAGGCGATTTTTAAGGAATATTTGTAGTTTGTGAAAATCGACACTTTGAAACTTTTCTGCTGAAAACCAGACAATGGATTCCTATGGAAGGAAATACAAGTTACTGGTAAGTACGGTTAGAATTACTTTTCAGGGTCAGTGCTGGGCTAAAAGATGCAGCACTGGGTTCTCTCCTGATAACAGGTGAGTAAATGTGGAGACCTTGGGGATACTAACTACATCTAATCTGGACCCCCCTAACGTAGCAGGGCCGCTTGGTAATATATTATCGCCAATACCAGACCCTATAACTCGTACAGTGGTGTCTTGGAATATTTCTGGGCTACGCTCAAAGGTTCAGAACCCAGTTTGGGAAGCTTTTGTGGGGAATATAGATATTTTATGCCTACAGGAGACATGGGTAATCGATCCCATACATATAAACGGATATAAGACATTCAATACTCCGGCAGTGAAAGGCCTGGGAGGGAGGCCAAAAGGTGGGATTTCAACATATATCTCAAATAGGTTGCCCTTAAGTAAGATCACATTTCATCCGGGGGGAAATTACTTTCATGTGGTGGAGATAGTCCCCACCGCAATGCATCGTATACTTTTGATCAATTTGTATAACAACACCATTCAAAATGAACTCGAATTGGTAGTAAAAGGCATTATGGCTATAGTTAACAGAATTTCAAACAGGGAAAGTAAAGATACTATGACCCTGCTGATGGGTGATTTTAATTGTGGGCTATGTAATCATTCCGATAACAGACTATGCGGCACCCTTACCGACACAGATAATTGTACACATTTTAATCATTCCAAGTCCGGGGATATTTTCAATGACCTCATCTCCAAACTAGATCTTAAGTTTGCAAATGAGATTTTAACCACCCCAGTTGGTTTTTTACCTACCTTTAACGGGAGAGGCTATGCCACTACAATTGATTTTATATTGATCTCACCTTTACATGCGTACCTGGTCCCCTCTTTTGAGGTTGGAGATACTGCCTTAAGCGATCACTTCCCCCTTCTTTTAAAACTCAAGACACATACGCACTTCCCGAATAACTTGGAATCACATACTCGTATGCAGGGAACTATAGAATTGAATAAAGTAAATGGATTTTCATTAAAGTGGACCAAGGTTGATGCAGATCTCTAACCAAAAATGTTTTAGTAAAATGTAGGACTGAGATAGATACCTGTTTAAGTGAGGATGCTCCGGATGCAACGATAGTGTACTGCTCCGTAGATATTACCAGGGAGGTCAGAAGTTTGCTAACTGCGCAATTTAGTAATAAACCGAAACCATATGGCTGGTTCAATAAAAAATGCTCAAGGGCATATTCCAATTTGAAAAAGGTACTGCACTCTAAGCCAAGAATACTGTCCAATGTCCGTTTAGCTAGATTAGATTACAGAAGGGCATTAAAAGAAAGAAAACAAACCCTTCGTAACGATGCCTGGGATTCCTTACATAATGCTGCCGAGCAGAAAGATAGTACCGCTTTTTGGAAGGTTCTGAGAACCCCCTTTCTAGCCCCAAGTAAAGGCCCATCAGTGGAGATAGCTATTACTGAAGAAGCTTGGATTACCCACTTCTCCACCTTATATAATGAACGAGGGAACCCAGGTAGTTATTCGGAGGAATGTAATATAAATACCTGCGAATATATTGATCTAGAAATTACATTGGAGGAGGTTACTAGGGCCCTGGCACAAAGTGCGGGCGGTAAGGCACCTGGGCCCGATGGGGCACCACTTGACCTTTATAAACATAATGTCCCCTTGTGGGGGCCAATATTGACACAGGTTTTTAATGCTAGTATAAGGTCAACCCTTCCTCCAACATGGGCACGATCAATAATAATCCCAATTTTTAAAAAGGGTAATCGTGAAGATCCAGGATGCTACAGACCAATTTCTCTCCTAGACTCTATGGTTAAGGTGCTAGGGAGGGTTATACTGGAACGTTTAGCAGACTGGGCCGAGGAAAGCAAGATCTTATCTGACCTCCAGTATGGGTTCCGGGACGTTCTTGGTACCATTGAGCAGTCGTTAAATCTCACATTATTGATAGGCAAGTATACACGAGCGAAAAAAGGCAGCCTCTACTTGGCCTTCGTTGACCTCACCGCGGCCTTTGATTCAGTTAAGCACAATAGGCTGTGGGAGGTCCTTGAAGGGGTGGGGGTTGATTTACAAATTATTACGTTCCTACGTCGATTGTATAGTGATGCCTCAGCAACTGTCCGTTTTGGACAAAAGGGAGAATGCACTGAAGCTTTCCCGATTAGGAGAGGGGTCAGACAAGGTTGTGTGCTGGCCCCCTTCCTTTTTAACCTCTATATAAATGGACTTGAAGATGCATTGCTTCTTCAGGGCAAAGATTTCCCCCAAGCTGGTGGCCGCTTTATTCCCGCACTTCTTTATCCGGATGATGCCGTTTTGATGGCCCGCACCCAAAACGGCCTCCAGAGAGCCCTGGATATTTTTAGTACATTTATGAGCGATCTCGGTCTTGAAACTAATATATCCAAGACGTATGTCATGAGGTGCAAGCAAGGAAAGCAGAAGACCCGTGAAATGTTCATAGACGGGAAGAAATTATCATCTACCAAAACATTTTCTTACCTAGGCGTACTTTTTAATCATCATGATTCATGGGCCCCCGCTATATCTGCTAAAAAAACAGCCTTTGCCAGATCTACTGCCGCGCTATCAAACTTCGCTAATAAGTTAGGTAGGAAACCGCCTACAGAATTATTGCATATATATAAAGCAAAGTGCGTTTCGATGGCAATTTATGGAGCCGGGCTGTGGGGTTTTGTGGACATTAATGGTTTACAAACGATTGAAAATGCGTTTATAAGGTATATTCTCTCTGTTCCTCCTAGTACATCTACCTTTATTTGCCACGAAGAGTTAGCCCTCCATCATTTAGCAGATTTGGTAAAACTAGAGCCTATT
This sequence comes from Calotriton arnoldi, assembly GCA_963921515.1. Classification (NCBI taxonomy): domain Eukaryota; kingdom Metazoa; phylum Chordata; class Amphibia; order Caudata; family Salamandridae; genus Calotriton; species Calotriton arnoldi. The sequence goes on along the minus strand of CAWUFW010012669.1, from coordinate 224,841 downwards.
CTTCTGTGGCATAGAATCTGGTGTAAGGACCAGACAGAGTTGAACAGAGAGATTTTAAATGATACCCTAAAATTAGCATGGGCCCTTACAATCCCTTGGATCAAATTTGTCCGTGATTTTATGATTGAATTGGGGCACCCTGAATATTTTTTAACACCGTCTTCTATGATGGAGATTTCAAGAAAGTCATTAAAGAAAGAGGGCATCCAGTTTTTAGAAGCTAAAAGATTCCATGGAGAATCTGCAGCAAAAATAACCGTGAGATCTCACCAATTGTTATGTACCACCATAGGGATGGAGCCCTATTTATCCTTTGTGCCAGGAACTTTTGATAGATTTCTTCTTACCAGGTTACGTTTGGGTAATATTCATAGGTTGATGACATTCCCGAAAATGAATGACTGGTCTCGTACTTTAATACTGTGCCCTTGTGACAACATCTCTGTTCAATCTACCATGCACCTAGTCCTGTTTTGCAAATTTTATCAAGAGCAAAGGAAAGCTTGGATTATCCCTTTTTTAAGAAAATCTGGGCTCAGGCAGTGTTGTCAAGCGATGCTTTTACTCCAATTATTAGAGAATGAGCACATAGCATGGAGGGTAGCTCAGTTTTTAAAAGCTGTATTTTATATAAGGAAAAGTATTTTATTGATATAGTAATGTGTGTATTATGTAAATTATTTTGTTCCATTTATTATATGCAAATAACAGGTTGTGTTTTTAATTTTTTTGTGCTTTTATGACTGTTTTATACAGCAGCCGAATAAAGCTTTATTTGAACTTTGAACTATATAGGAGTATGAGTGCATATGATAGTCCTGTACTGAGTGACCGTAAGTATGAGTGACTGTACGGGTGAGTGAGTGGATGTGTGTGTGTAGACCTAAGAATCAGTGAGTGGGTATGTAGTTATTGGTGTTGGAGTGTCTATGGTTTTGCGAATGGCAGTCTGTAATTTAGAGTGGGTGTATCAAAGATTATATTAGGGTGTGAGGAGGTGCATCAGATTATCACGTGGATGATGTCATCAGTGATGTCATTTGAGATGTCATCAGTGATGTCATCAGTGATGTCACTGACCATGTCATGAGTGATGTAATATGTGACGTCATCAGCAGTGCATTGCGGGGGCGCGAGTTATAGTTAGCTGAACTAACTATAACGGGGGAATTTCACGGGTTTTGTACGAGTGCAATGTCCAACTAACTATAACTGTCCCTAAAACCTATGGTTTTTTCAGTGAATTTGTAAGGTTTTTTAAATGCTAATTTCTAACTATAACGTGCCTGATACCTATGGTTTTTTCAGTGAATTTCAAAGGTTTTTTAAATGCTAATTCCTAACTATAACATGTCTGAAACCTATGGTTTTTTTCAGTGAATTTCAAAGGTTTTGTAAATGACAATTTTTAAATGTATTAATTGTTATATTTATTTTTTTGATACTGATTTACTACATTTTTTTAAACTATTTATTTTTAGATATTTTATTTTTTAAATTACATTGTAATTACATTATACATTACATTACAAAATATACTTTCTCAGAATGAATTACTTTAGTTTAAATACTTTGCAAATAGGCAATAGACTTTTAAGTACAGTAGTTACAGTTGTTGCAATGGGCAACACAATTTCAAACACAATGCAACATTGAGCTCAATGTGAATTTCTAGTTAAATGCAATTAGTTACTTTATGGATTACTTTTTCTAACCACAGGACTGGATCCTAGATTCAGTCCTGGGACATCTCCTGTAAACAGTTGAGTAAAAGCTTTTTGGTTACAGTAGTGATTTTTAAGGAATATTATTGTATTTTAAAAGTTGACACTTAGAAACTTTTTCACATAGAATCACCAATGTTATCCTATGGGAGGAAATTCACTTAGCAGGTAAGTAGTGTTATCGTTACTTTTTCTTACTCAGTGGTGGATCCTGGATCCAGCACTGGTGCATCTCCTGTAAACAGTTGAAAGAATGCGTTTAAGTCATACAGGCGATTTTTAAGGAATATTTGTAGTTTGTGAAAATCGACACTTTGAAACTTTTCTGCTGAAAACCAGACAATGGATTCCTATGGAAGGAAATACAAGTTACTGGTAAGTACGGTTAGAATTACTTTTCAGGGTCAGTGCTGGGCTAAAAGATGCAGCACTGGGTTCTCTCCTGATAACAGGTGAGTAAATGTGGAGACCTTGGGGATACTAACTACATCTAATCTGGACCCCCCTAACGTAGCAGGGCCGCTTGGTAATATATTATCGCCAATACCAGACCCTATAACTCGTACAGTGGTGTCTTGGAATATTTCTGGGCTACGCTCAAAGGTTCAGAACCCAGTTTGGGAAGCTTTTGTGGGGAATATAGATATTTTATGCCTACAGGAGACATGGGTAATCGATCCCATACATATAAACGGATATAAGACATTCAATACTCCGGCAGTGAAAGGCCTGGGAGGGAGGCCAAAAGGTGGGATTTCAACATATATCTCAAATAGGTTGCCCTTAAGTAAGATCACATTTCATCCGGGGGGAAATTACTTTCATGTGGTGGAGATAGTCCCCACCGCAATGCATCGTATACTTTTGATCAATTTGTATAACAACACCATTCAAAATGAACTCGAATTGGTAGTAAAAGGCATTATGGCTATAGTTAACAGAATTTCAAACAGGGAAAGTAAAGATACTATGACCCTGCTGATGGGTGATTTTAATTGTGGGCTATGTAATCATTCCGATAACAGACTATGCGGCACCCTTACCGACACAGATAATTGTACACATTTTAATCATTCCAAGTCCGGGGATATTTTCAATGACCTCATCTCCAAACTAGATCTTAAGTTTGCAAATGAGATTTTAACCACCCCAGTTGGTTTTTTACCTACCTTTAACGGGAGAGGCTATGCCACTACAATTGATTTTATATTGATCTCACCTTTACATGCGTACCTGGTCCCCTCTTTTGAGGTTGGAGATACTGCCTTAAGCGATCACTTCCCCCTTCTTTTAAAACTCAAGACACATACGCACTTCCCGAATAACTTGGAATCACATACTCGTATGCAGGGAACTATAGAATTGAATAAAGTAAATGGATTTTCATTAAAGTGGACCAAGGTTGATGCAGATCTCTAACCAAAAATGTTTTAGTAAAATGTAGGACTGAGATAGATACCTGTTTAAGTGAGGATGCTCCGGATGCAACGATAGTGTACTGCTCCGTAGATATTACCAGGGAGGTCAGAAGTTTGCTAACTGCGCAATTTAGTAATAAACCGAAACCATATGGCTGGTTCAATAAAAAATGCTCAAGGGCATATTCCAATTTGAAAAAGGTACTGCACTCTAAGCCAAGAATACTGTCCAATGTCCGTTTAGCTAGATTAGATTACAGAAGGGCATTAAAAGAAAGAAAACAAACCCTTCGTAACGATGCCTGGGATTCCTTACATAATGCTGCCGAGCAGAAAGATAGTACCGCTTTTTGGAAGGTTCTGAGAACCCCCTTTCTAGCCCCAAGTAAAGGCCCATCAGTGGAGATAGCTATTACTGAAGAAGCTTGGATTACCCACTTCTCCACCTTATATAATGAACGAGGGAACCCAGGTAGTTATTCGGAGGAATGTAATATAAATACCTGCGAATATATTGATCTAGAAATTACATTGGAGGAGGTTACTAGGGCCCTGGCACAAAGTGCGGGCGGTAAGGCACCTGGGCCCGATGGGGCACCACTTGACCTTTATAAACATAATGTCCCCTTGTGGGGGCCAATATTGACACAGGTTTTTAATGCTAGTATAAGGTCAACCCTTCCTCCAACATGGGCACGATCAATAATAATCCCAATTTTTAAAAAGGGTAATCGTGAAGATCCAGGATGCTACAGACCAATTTCTCTCCTAGACTCTATGGTTAAGGTGCTAGGGAGGGTTATACTGGAACGTTTAGCAGACTGGGCCGAGGAAAACAAGATCTTATCTGACCTCCAGTATGGGTTCCGGGACGGTCTTGGTACCATTGAGCAGTCGTTAAATCTCACATTATTGATAGGCAAGTATACACGAGCGAAAAAAGGCAGCCTCTACTTGGCCTTCGTTGACCTCACCGCGGCCTTTGATTCAGTTAAGCACAATAGGCTGTGGGAGGTCCTTGAAGGGGTGGGGGTTGATTTACAAATTATTACGTTCCTACGTCGATTGTATAGTGATGCCTCAGCAACTGTCCGTTTTGGACAAAAGGGAGAATGCACTGAAGCTTTCCCGATTAGGAGAGGGGTCAGACAAGGTTGTGTGCTGGCCCCCTTCCTTTTTAACCTCTATATAAATGGACTTGAAGATGCATTGCTTCTTCAGGGCAAAGATTTCCCCCAAGCTGGTGGCCGCTTTATTCCCGCACTTCTTTATCCGGATGATGCCGTTTTGATGGCCCGCACCCAAAACGGCCTCCAGAGAGCCCTGGATATTTTTAGTACATTTATGAGCGATCTCGGTCTTGAAACTAATATATCCAAGACGTATGTCATGAGGTGCAAGCAAGGAAAGCAGAAGACCCGTGAAATGTTCATAGACGGGAAGAAATTATCATCTACCAAAACATTTTCTTACCTAGGCGTACTTTTTAATCATCATGATTCATGGGCCCCCGCTATATCTGCTAAAAAAACAGCCTTTGCCAGATCTACTGCCGCGCTATCAAACTTCGCTAATAAGTTAGGTAGGAAACCGCCTACAGAATTATTGCATATATATAAAGCAAAGTGCGTTTCGATGGCAATTTATGGAGCCGGGCTGTGGGGTTTTGTGGACATTAATGGTTTACAAACGATTGAAAATGCGTTTATAAGGTATATTCTCTCTGTTCCTCCTAGTACATCTACCTTTATTTGCCACGAAGAGTTAGCCCTCCATCATTTAGCAGATTTGGTAAAACTAGAGCCTATTCTTCTGTGGCATAGAATCTGGTGTAAGGACCAGACAGAGTTGAACAGAGAGATTTTAAATGATACCCTAAAATTAGCATGGGCCCTTACAATCCCTTGGATCAAATTTGTCCGTGATTTTATGATTGAATTGGGGCACCCTGAATATTTTTTAACACCGTCTTCTATGATGGAGATTTCAAGAAAGTCATTAAAGAAAGAGGGCATCCAGTTTTTAGAAGCTAAAAGATTCCATGGAGAATCTGCAGCAAAAATAACCGTGAGATCTCACCAATTGTTATGTACCACCATAGGGATGGAGCCCTATTTATCCTTTGTGCCAGGAACTTTTGATAGATTTCTTCTTACCAGGTTACGTTTGGGTAATATTCATAGGTTGATGACATTCCCGAAAATGAATGACTGGTCTCGTACTTTAATACTGTGCCCTTGTGACAACATCTCTGTTCAATCTACCATGCACCTAGTCCTGTTTTGCAAATTTTATCAAGAGCAAAGGAAAGCTTGGATTATCCCTTTTTTAAGAAAATCTGGGCTCAGGCAGTGTTGTCAAGCGATGCTTTTACTCCAATTATTAGAGAATGAGCACATAGCATGGAGGGTAGCTCAGTTTTTAAAAGCTGTATTTTATATAAGGAAAAGTATTTTATTGATATAGTAATGTGTGTATTATGTAAATTATTTTGTTCCATTTATTATATGCAAATAACAGGTTGTGTTTTTAATTTTTTTGTGCTTTTATGACTGTTTTATACAGCAGCCGAATAAAGCTTTATTTGAACTTTGAACTATATAGGAGTATGAGTGCATATGATAGTCCTGTACTGAGTGACCGTAAGTATGAGTGACTGTACGGGTGAGTGAGTGGATGTGTGTGTGTAGACCTAAGAATCAGTGAGTGGGTATGTAGTTATTGGTGTTGGAGTGTCTATGGTTTTGCGAATGGCAGTCTGTAATTTAGAGTGGGTGTATCAAAGATTATATTAGGGTGTGAGGAGGTGCATCAGATTATCACGTGGATGATGTCATCAGTGATGTTCAGTGATGTCATTTGAGATGTCATCAGTGATGTCATCAGTGATGTCACTGACCATGTCATGAGTGATGTAATATGTGACGTCATCAGCAGTGCATTGTGGGGGCGCGAGTTATAGTTAGCTGAACTAACTATAACGGGGGAATTTCACGGGTTTTGTACGAGTGCAATGTCCAACTAACTATAACTGTCCCTAAAACCTATGGTTTTTTCAGTGAATTTGTAAGGTTTTTTAAATGCTAATTTCTAACTATAACGTGCCTGAAACCTATGGTTTTTTCAGTGAATTTCAAAGGTTTTTTAAATGCTAATTCCTAACTATAACATGTCTGAAACCTATGGTTTTTTTCAGTGAATTTCAAAGGTTTTGTAAATGACAATTTTTAAATGTATTAATTGTTATATTTATTTTTTTGATACTGATTTACTACATTTTTTTAAACTATTTATTTTTAGATATTTTATTTTTTAAATTACATTGTAATTACATTATACATTACATTACAAAATATACTTTCTCAGAATGAATTACTTTAGTTTAAATACTTTGCAAATAGGCAATAGACTTTTAAGTACAGTAGTTACAGTTGTTGCAATGGGCAACACAATTTCAAACACAATGCAACATTGAGCTCAATGTGAATTTCTAGTTAAATGCAATTAGTTACTTTATGGATTACTTTTTCTAACCACAGGACTGGATCCTAGATTCAGTCCTGGGACATCTCCTGTAAACAGTTGAGTAAAAGCTTTTTGGTTACAGTAGTGATTTTTAAGGAATATTATTGTATTTTAAAAGTTGACACTTAGAAACTTTTTCACATAGAATCACCAATGTTATCCTATGGGAGGAAATTCACTTAGCAGGTAAGTAGTGTTATCGTTACTTTTTCTTACTCAGTGGTGGATCCTGGATCCAGCACTGGTGCATCTCCTGTAAACAGTTGAAAGAATGCGTTTAAGTCATACAGGCGATTTTTAAGGAATATTTGTAGTTTGTGAAAATCGACACTTTGAAACTTTTCTGCTGAAAACCAGACAATGGATTCCTATGGAAGGAAATACAAGTTACTGGTAAGTACGGTTAGAATTACTTTTCAGGGTCAGTGCTGGGCTAAAAGATGCAGCACTGGGTTCTCTCCTGATAACAGGTGAGTAAATGTGGAGACCTTGGGGATACTAACTACATCTAATCTGGACCCCCCTAACGTAGCAGGGCCGCTTGGTAATATATTATCGCCAATACCAGACCCTATAACTCGTACAGTGGTGTCTTGGAATATTTCTGGGCTACGCTCAAAGGTTCAGAACCCAGTTTGGGAAGCTTTTGTGGGGAATATAGATATTTTATGCCTACAGGAGACATGGGTAATCGATCCCATACATATAAACGGATATAAGACATTCAATACTCCGGCAGTGAAAGGCCTGGGAGGGAGGCCAAAAGGTGGGATTTCAACATATATCTCAAATAGGTTGCCCTTAAGTAAGATCACATTTCATCCGGGGGGAAATTACTTTCATGTGGTGGAGATAGTCCCCACCGCAATGCATCGTATACTTTTGATCAATTTGTATAACAACACCATTCAAAATGAACTCGAATTGGTAGTAAAAGGCATTATGGCTATAGTTAACAGAATTTCAAACAGGGAAAGTAAAGATACTATGACCCTGCTGATGGGTGATTTTAATTGTGGGCTATGTAATCATTCCGATAACAGACTATGCGGCACCCTTACCGACGCAGATAATTGTACACATTTTAATCATTCCAAGTCCGGGGATATTTTCAATGACCTCATCTCCAAACTAGATCTTAAGTTTGCAAATGAGATTTTAACCACCCCAGTTGGTTTTTTACCTACCTTTAACGGGAGAGGCTATGCCACTACAATTGATTTTATATTGATCTCACCTTTACATGCGTACCTGGTCCCCTCTTTTGAGGTTGGAGATACTGCCTTAAGCGATCACTTCCCCCTTCTTTTAAAACTCAAGACACATACGCACTTCCCGAATAACTTGGAATCACATACTCGTATGCAGGGAACTATAGAATTGAATAAAGTAAATGGATTTTCATTAAAGTGGACCAAGGTTGATGCAGATCTCTAACCAAAAATGTTTTAGTAAAATGTAGGACTGAGATAGATACCTGTTTAAGTGAGGATGCTCCGGATGCAACGATAGTGTACTGCTCCGTAGATATTACCAGGGAGGTCAGAAGTTTGCTAACTGCGCAATTTAGTAATAAACCGAAACCATATGGCTGGTTCAATAAAAAATGCTCAAGGGCATATTCCAATTTGAAAAAGGTACTGCACTCTAAGCCAAGAATACTGTCCAATGTCCGTTTAGCTAGATTAGATTACAGAAGGGCATTAAAAGAAAGAAAACAAACCCTTCGTAACGATGCCTGGGATTCCTTACATAATGCTGCCGAGCAGAAAGATAGTACCGCTTTTTGGAAGGTTCTGAGAACCCCCTTTCTAGCCCCAAGTAAAGGCCCATCAGTGGAGATAGCTATTACTGAAGAAGCTTGGATTACCCACTTCTCCACCTTATATAATGAACGAGGGAACCCAGGTAGTTATTCGGAGGAATGTAATATAAATACCTGCGAATATATTGATCTAGAAATTACATTGGAGGAGGTTACTAGGGCCCTGGCACAAAGTGCGGGCGGTAAGGCACCTGGGCCCGATGGGGCACCACTTGACCTTTATAAACATAATGTCCCCTTGTGGGGGCCAATATTGACACAGGTTTTTAATGCTAGTATAAGGTCAACCCTTCCTCCAACATGGGCACGATCAATAATAATCCCAATTTTTAAAAAGGGTAATCGTGAAGATCCAGGATGCTACAGACCAATTTCTCTCCTAGACTCTATGGTTAAGGTGCTAGGGAGGGTTATACTGGAACGTTTAGCAGACTGGGCCGAGGAAAACAAGATCTTATCTGACCTCCAGTATGGGTTCCGGGACGGTCTTGGTACCATTGAGCAGTCGTTAAATCTCACATTATTGATAGGCAAGTATACACGAGCGAAAAAAGGCAGCCTCTACTTGGCCTTCGTTGACCTCACCGCGGCCTTTGATTCAGTTAAGCACAATAGGCTGTGGGAGGTCCTTGAAGGGGTGGGGGTTGATTTACAAATTATTACGTTCCTACGTCGATTGTATAGTGATGCCTCAGCAACTGTCCGTTTTGGACAAAAGGGAGAATGCACTGAAGCTTTCCCGATTAGGAGAGGGGTCAGACAAGGTTGTGTGCTGGCCCCCTTCCTTTTTAACCTCTATATACATGGACTTGAAGATGCATTGCTTCTTCAGGGCAAAGATTTCACCCAAGCTGGTGGCTGCTTTATTCCCGCACTTCTTTATGCGGATGATGCCGTTTTGATGGCCCGCACCCAAAACGGCCTCCAGAGAGCCCTGGATACTTTTAGTACATTTATGAGCGATCTCGGTCTTGAAACTAATATATCCAAGACGTATGTCATGAGGTGCAAGCAAGGAAAGCAGAAGACCCGTGAAATGTTCATAGACGGGAAGAAATTATCATCTACCAAAAAATGTTCTTACCTAGGCGTACTTTTTAATGATCATGATTCATGGGCCCCCGCTATATCTGCTAAAAAAACAGCCTTTGCCAGATCTACTGCCGCGCTATCAAACTTCGCTAATAAGTTAGGTAGGAAACCGCCTACAGAATTATTGCATATATATAAAGCAAAGTGCGTTTCGATGGCAATTTATGGAGCCGGGCTGTGGGGTTTTGTGGACATTAATGGTTTACAAACGATTGAAAATGCGTTTATAAGGTATATTCTCTCTGTTCCTCCTAGTACATCTACCTTTATTTGCCACGAAGAGTTAGCCCTCCATCATTTAGCAGATTTGGTAAAACTAGAGCCTATTCTTCTGTGGCATAGAATCTGGTGTAAGGACCAGACAGAGTTGAACAGAGAGATTTTAAATGATACCCTAAAATTAGCATGGGCCCTTACAATCCCTTGGATCAAATTTGTCCGTGATTTTATGATTGAATTGGGGCACCCTGAATATTTTTTAACACCGTCTTCTATGATGGAGATTTCAAGAAAGTCATTAAAGAAAGAGGGCATCCAGTTTTTAGAAGCTAAAAGATTCCATGGAGAATCTGCAGCAAAAATAACCGTGAGATCTCACCAATTGTTATGTACCACCATAGGGATGGAGCCCTATTTATCCTTTGTGCCAGGAACTTTTGATAGATTTCTTCTTACCAGGTTACGTTTGGGTAATATTCATAGGTTGATGACATTCCCGAAAATGAATGACTGGTCTCGTACTTTAATACTGTGCCCTTGTGACAACATCTCTGTTCAATCTACCATGCACCTAGTCCTGTTTTGCAAATTTTATCAAGAGCAAAGGAAAGCTTGGATTATCCCTTTTTTAAGAAAATCTGGGCTCAGGCAGTGTTGTCAAGCGATGCTTTTACTCCAATTATTAGAGAATGAGCACATAGCATGGAGGGTAGCTCAGTTTTTAAAAGCTGTATTTTATATAAGGAAAAGTATTTTATTGATATAGTAATGTGTGTATTATGTAAATTATTTTGTTCCATTTATTATATGCAAATAACAGGTTGTGTTTTTAATTTTTTTGTGCTTTTATGACTGTTTTATACAGCAGCCGAATAAAGCTTTATTTGAACTTTGAACTATATAGGAGTATGAGTGCATATGATAGTCCTGTACTGAGTGACCGTAAGTATGAGTGACTGTACGGGTGAGTGAGTGGATGTGTGTGTGTAGACCTAAGAATCAGTGAGTGGGTATGTAGTTATTGGTGTTGGAGTGTCTATGGTTTTGCGAATGGCAGTCTGTAATTTAGAGTGGGTGTATCAAAGGTTATATTAGGGTGTGAGGAGGTGCATCAGATTATCACGTGGATGATGTCATCAGTGATGTCATTTGAGATGTCATCAGTGATGTCATCAGTGATGTCACTGACCATGTCATGAGTGATGTAATATGTGACGTCATCAGCAGTGCATTGCGGGGGCGCGAGTTATAGTTAGCTGAACTAACTATAACGGGGGAATTTCACGGGTTTTGTACGAGTGCAATGTCCAACTAACTATAACTGTCCCTAAAACCTATGGTTTTTTCAGTGAATTTGTAAGGTTTTTTAAATGCTAATTTCTAACTATAACGTGCCTGAAACCTATGGTTTTTTCAGTGAATTTCAAAGGTTTTTTAAATGCTAATTCCTAACTATAACATGTCTGAAACCTATGGTTTTTTTCAGTGAATTTCAAAGGTTTTGTAAATGACAATTTTTAAATGTATTAATTGTTATATTTATTTTTTTGATACTGATTTACTACATTTTTTTAAACTATTTATTTTTAGATATTTTATTTTTTAAATTACATTGTAATTACATTATACATTACATTACAAAATATACTTTCTCAGAATGAATTACTTTAGTTTAAATACTTTGCAAATAGGCAATAGACTTTTAAGTACAGTAGTTACAGTTGTTGCAATGGGCAACACAATTTCAAACACAATGCAACATTGAGCTCAATGTGAATTTCTAGTTAAATGCAATTAGTTACTTTATGGATTACTTTTTCTAACCACAGGACTGGATCCTAGATTCAGTCCTGGGACATCTCCTGTAAACAGTTGAGTAAAAGCGTTTTGGTTACAGTAGTGATTTTTAAGGAATATTATTGTATTTTAAAAGTTGACACTTGAAACTTTTTCACATAGAATCACCAATGTTATCCTATGGGAGGAAATTCACTTAGCAGGTAAGTAGTGTTATCGTTACTTTTTCTTACTCAGTGGTGGATCCTGGATCCAGCACTGGTGCATCTCCTGTAAACAGTTGAAAGAATGCGTTTAAGTCATACAGGCGATTTTTAAGGAATATTTGTAGTTTGTGAAAATCGACACTTTGAAACTTTTCTGCTGAAAACCAGACAATGGATTAGCCTATGGAAGGAAATACAAGTTACTGGTAAGTACGGTTAGAATTACTTTTCAGGATCAGTGCTGGGCTAAAAGATGCAGCACTGAGGTCTCTCCTGATAACAGGTGAGTAAATCGGAATTCGTATTTCGGCTGATTTTAGAGGAATATTATAAAGTTCCAAAACTCCACACTTAGAAGAATTTCCAAGTGAAACCAGTCAATGTTAGCCTATGGAAGGAAATTCAAGTTACTGGTAAGTACGGTTAAAATTACTTTTCAGGATCAGTACTGGGCTCAAAGATGCAGCACTGAGGTTTCTCCTGATAACAGGTGATTAAATTGGAATTCGTAGTTCAGCTGATTTTAGAGGAATATTATAAAGTTTCAAAACTCCACACTTAGAAGAATTTCCAAGTGAAACCAGTCAATGTTAGCCTATGGAAGGAAATTCAAGTTACTGGTAAGTACGGTTAGAATTACTTTTCAGGATCAGTACTGGGCTCCAAGATGCAGCACTGAGGTCTCTCCTGATAACAGGTGAGTAAATCGGAATTCGTAGTTCTGCTGATTTTAGAGTAATATTTGTATGTTTCAAAAATCGACACTTAGAAACTTTTTCAGCAAAAAGCAGGCAATGATATCCTATGGAAGGAAATTCAAGTTACTGGTAAGTACGGTTAAAATTACTTTTCAGGATCAGTACTGGGCTCAAAGATGCAGCACTGAGGTCTCTCCTGATAACAGGTAAGTAAATTGGAATTCGTAGTTCGGCTGATTTTAGAGGAATAGTATAAAGTTCCAAAACTCCACACTTAGAAGAATTTCCAAGTGAAACCAGTCAATGTTAGCCTGTGGAAGGAAATTCAAATTACTTGTAAGTACGGTTAAAATTACTTTTCAGGATCAGTACTGGGCTCAAAGATGCAGCACTGAGGTCTCTCCTGATAACAGGTGAGTAAATCGGAATTCGTAGTTCGGCTGATTTTAGAGGAATATTTGCACAATGGTGAAGGAAGGGGTGGGGCCTGAGGTGACATGTCTGCAAACACGCCCTGTGGCGCGTTTTAAGTTGGAGAATTAATTCCTCCTCAATCCCGAGGGACCCTAGGAGCCAACTAGCCCCACCAGATACCTCCAGTATGCGCCAGAGAGCTGCGTTGTAGAGAGGTGTTCAGAGGCCACGCCCTTTTACAACACTCTGCAACGCAGCTCCGTGGCGCTTACTGGAGGTACCTGGTGGGCTAGTTGGCCCCCAGGGACCCTCAGGATTGAAGGGGATTTAATTCCCCATCTTAAAATGCGCCAAGGGCCTGTTTGCACACATGTCACCTGAAGCCCCGCCCTCCCTTCACCACTGTGCAAACGCGCCCGTGGCGTGTTTTAAGTTGGGGATTAAGTCCCTTGAATCCTGAGGGTCCCTGGGGTCCAACTAGCCCACCAGGTACCTCCAGTAAGCGCCACAGAGTTGCGTTGCAGAGAGGGTGTAAAAAGGGGCGTGGCCTGGACCACCTCTCTGCAATGCAGCCCCTGGCGCATACTGGAGGTTCCTGGTGGGCTAGTTGGCTCCCCAGGGACCCCCAGTATTGAAGGGGAATTCATTGCCCAACTTAAAACGCGCCACAGGGCGCGTTTGCAGAGTGTTGCTTGGAGGGGGCGGAGCCTCGGCACGATCGCGTGCTTTTTTGTTTTTTTGTTTTTTGGAAGGGGGGCTGTGTGGCCCCTCTTCTTTTTACTTTTTTTGGGCCCTGGGGACCCCATCCCCCAGGGCCTGACCCCTTTTTTAATAAAAAAAAAAAAAATTAACGGGAAGGGGGCCGCGTGGGTTCCCCTCCCGTGGCCAATTCCGGCCCCGGGGACCCCACCCCTCCGGGGCATGGCCATATATATATTTTTGTTTATGGAGGGGGGCTGCGTGGCCCCCCTCCTGAGGCCTCTACTGGCCCCGGGGACCCCATCCCCCGGGGCGGCCTTTATTTTATTTTTTATTTTTTTATAAAATGTTTTAATTTTGGGGAGGGGGGCCGCGAGGCCCCCTCCCGGGCCACTACTAGCCCCGGGGACCCCATCTCCCGGGGCTGGCCCTTCTCCGTTGGGGACCGTGGGGGTCCCCAATGCCCCCACGGTCCCGCCGGCTACCCGCGTCCTGCGGGAGCGGTGTGCTTTTCCACATGGGGAGCTGCTAAGATGCAGCTCCCGTGTGGAAAGCAATCTGCTTTGGTTTTTGGAAGAGAGAGCAGGTTTCCTGCTCTCTGTTCCAAAAACCAAAGCAGTTTGCTATGACAGGACAGGAGCCGCGAGGCTCCCGTCCTGTCATTGCAAACAGCAGTGTCCCGGGGGTAGGCACCCCGGGACACTGCAGGAGCCGGCCCTGGGGGGTGGCGGTCCCCAGGGCCATCACAGGCTCCAGGAGGGGGTCCGCGCGGCCCCCCTCCCTTCACATGCACAGCCCCCGGGAGCTGGTGGTCCCGGGGGCTTGGGGGTCCATTCCGGACCCCCTAATTAGCATTTTTTTTTAGTGCCCCGGGGAGGTGGCAGTCCCCGGGGCATGTGGGGGGGCTCGAGCCCCCCCACACAGGTATATTATTTTTAAAAAAAGAAGCCCCGGGGGGTGGCGGTCCCCGGGGCTGCGGGAGGGCCGAGAGCCCTCCCGCACCATTATTTTTTTAAAGCCCCGGGGGGTGGCGGTCCCCGGGGCTTGGGGGGCCTTAGAGGCCCCCCATATTATTAAATAAACCCCCCATGCCCCCGGGACTTGGCCCACCCGGGGGCCAATTAACCACAAAGCGCGGGACACAACGCTTCGTTTTGTTTTTTTCTCGGCGGGATCCGCGCACCCTAAGCGCATCCCGCCGATTTAAATTTTTTTTTATTTTTATTTTGGCCCTGGGGGTCTTTGTGGGACCCCCTGAGCAGGCCTAGGGGGTCAGGGTGTTTCTACCCTGCCCCCTTTTTGCGTTGTGCGCACTTGTTTTACGGATTTCTTGTGCCTCGGTTCTACCGAGGCACAAAATGGCTGCCAACACTTCATGATTTGGAGTGTTGACAGCCAATTAGCATGCAGCTCGTGGTCGGGAGGATGCGCGGATCCACAGCGGCCATAGATATCGAAACTTTTATTTTGGATTTTCTCAGCAACTACTGAACGGATTTACACCATTTTTAAAAGGGTGCTTTCTGAACCAAGCACTACCTTTTAGCCAAATTTGGTGTAATTCCGTTCAGCAGTTTTGGCTGTAGCCTTGCATAAAGTTTCCTATGGGAAATTGATTTTTTCACTCTTATTTTTTAATTTCTCCGCTAACTACTGAACGGATTTACACCATTTAAAAAAAGGTTGCTTTCTGAACCAAGCGCTACCTTTTTGCAAAATTTGGTGTCATTCCGTTCAGCAGTTCGGGCTGTAGCCGTGGCAAAAATTTCCTATGGAAATTAACATGGAGAAAACACGTTTTGGGACCCCCCTTTTTTCTTGGCCCCCGCTTGATGAATCACCCCGAAACGTTCAAGACAGGAGCGGACCGGAGCGCCCCACTAGTTTTGAAAATTTCGCGATGATTCGTCAAACGACGCCAAAGTTATTGGGAATAGAATGTTATGAATTTCCTATGGATAATAGGTCCTAACTATAACTATCTACTGGCGACTGCCAGTAGATTATATATATATATATATATATATATATATATATATATATATATATATATATATATATATTCTGCTCAAAGGTTGTCCACCTGGTGAGTAGCACTCGATCAACAGCTTTGTTCATGATAGGCAGGGACAAGGATCCGCTTGTAGAAGCTGCTCCGTAATGGAAATGCCTGACGCGTTTCGAAGCTCCATATGCTTCTCTTCAGGGGCTTGAACGGAGACAGTGTGTGCAAAAGCTGAACCCACTTCGCCATTTTCATATTGCACACCCACCAATGGGAAGCTTGAATGAGACTGTGCATTGTGGGAAATGTGGTCCCGTGAAAGCCTCTGAAGAGAAAGCTGAGAAGCTTTCCAAACGCGTCAGGCAAACCTACACGGAGGCTGTTAATGGCTGTAAGGGGTATCCGTCCATACCATGGAAAGAGAGTTCTCTTGCTGCTGATGGCCGAGTGCGACTCAACTGATGGACACATCTTGGAGCTGTATGTATTTGCGGCCGTCCTGCAGCGGAGTCTGCACCACCCCGCGATAACAGGGGGCCACTCGATAAGGTATTTACCAAATCGATTATGTGGGCCAACAGCAGAGGATTTAGGACGGGCCCGCTTGCGGGGTCCATGTGACCTATACAGAGCATAATGCGTGCATCCATTTGGGGGATGATCGATTACGAACTATAGTTCCCATAATGCACAGTTCCATATGACTATCCCATTGGAGGGAGTGCAGTATTTAAATGGGAACGTCATATGCACGCATCCTTCCCGTGAAAGCCTCCGAAGAGAAAGCTGAGGAGCTTTTGAAACGCGTCAGGCAAACCTACACGGAGGCTGTTAATGCTGTAAGGGGTATCCGTCCATACCATGGAAAGAGAGTTCTCTTGCTGCTGATGGCCGAGTGCGACTCAACTGATGGACACATCTTGGAGCTGTATATATATATATATATATATATGGACGGGAGTTTTCCGTGTAAACCCTCGATGATTTACGTCAGAGTCCCAGAGGGTCACAGAAAGGCAGCACTTACATCAGCAAGCCCAGGCAAGTTAACGTTGTTCACTTATCATTTATTTTTCTTTTTTCATTTTCGTTATTTCTCCAGTGTAAGCATGCAAAGTGCAGAGTGCATCAGAAAACAACAAGACGACCTATATATATATATATATCCACACAAATCCAATGCCGAAAAGTATAGAAAAACACTGGAGCCGCGGCCACTATTCAAAGACGTGTTTAATGCAACACTAGGTCCCGACGCGTTTCGGAGTTGCGTCACTTGCCTTCATTAAGATACATGTCTAATGGCCAAATCACGACATTACCCCCCTTGTCAGACTTTTTAATAACAATGTCATTGTTGGCCTCCAGCTCTTTCAATGCAGTTCTATGCCTCTTTTTCAGATTCTGTACCATATTAGTTTTGTGAGAATCTAATTTCTGTAATTATCTGATCATACCTTTTTCAAAACAATTAATTGCTTCATTATTGATCTGTGGGATAAAAACTGATTTAGGCTTGAAACCGGTTTCCCCCCTCATTTCTAAATCAATATCAGTATTCAAAAGATTTAAAAACGGATCACTGTTGACATTGTCCTCATCGGCCAACTCGTGAACTGTTTGTAAAATATGTACATCATCAATAGTAAGAACCGAGGGATTAGTCTGAACTTGATTCTGTATTTTAGGTTGAATAGCATGTGTTCTCTTTGTGATTGGTTGCCCACTGGGGCTGTATTTCTGATTACACTGATGTTTATTTAACTTTATGTAGTTTGACAGCTTGGAGCTAAATTATCAATATTTTAGCCAAGTTTGGTCAAATGAATGACATTGCTTAAATTTACTGCAGTGTTTTACGCTACCATGCGGATGCAATAGTGCGTAGATGCAGTAGAAACTGACCTCAGTATCAGATTGTATCAACACTGCTCAATTTATGGCAGTATACCACACGGTATTACACAGTTGTGTCAGTGCGTGCTTGCAGTAATTATTTGATGAAATCCTGAGTTATGATTTCCGTATATTTGTTATATATATTTCACTAGCATGTATCGTCAAGGATATCTATTTATTTATCTGCATCTCGCCAATACCATGTATATCAACATGTATAACTTTATTGACCTAAATGACAAAAACCAGTATGTCTTTTATGTTGTTTGGCACGAATACGAGCACTTGCTGCTTTAAAAGAAACTAATGATGCACTAAGCTTTTGCCCGTGAGAAAGGAGTGACGCAACTCCGAAACGCGTCGGGACCTAGTGTTGCATTAAACACGTCTTTGAATAGTGGCCGCGGCTCCAGTGTTTTTCTATACTTTTCGGCATTGGATTTGTGTGGATATTGGGGTTGGCTTCCCCTGCTGTGTCGCCCGCCGTGGATAAGAGGCTTGGGTTTAGCCGAACTACGTTGTGGATATATATATATATATATATTCACTGAAAAAAAACAAATGTTATAGGGACGCTATAGTTAGGCTGACATTTGACTCATACAAAATCAGAGAAATTCGCCAGATATAGTTAGCTGAGCTAACTATAACTTATGCTCCCACAATGCACTGCTTATGACCTCACATATTACATCACTCATGACATCACTGGTGACATATCAAATGACACCACTGATTACATCTCAAATGACCACTGATGTCATCACTGATTACATAACTGATGACATCATCCAGTGATTGTGAGTGTTTTTTAAGAGTTTCTGAGTGTTAAACATTCAATTCAGTTCAATCAAGCTTTATTCGGTATGTAATATACAACCATAAAAGCATTCTATACATAAAAATATCTCCATTATAATCACTAAAATAATGATGCTGTTTAAAAACGGATTGATACAGAGTAATACTCCATCTTTGGTTTCCTATACTTATAACTACTCCATTATTAATCACAATAAGTATATGAGGAGTAGTAATTTAGACTTATTAAACAATTCAGAGCATGATAATTCACAGATTAAAAGAATATAGAAAACTTCTCCACTTTGAAAGGCATCAATTAAATAAGCTGAGATTCACGGTCACAATGTAAAGTGCAGTGCATAGATTTCACGATTAATAATCACAGTAATTATATGGACAAGTCTCTAAAGTGCAGTGCATAGATTTCACAGTTAATGATCACGGTAATTATATAAAGAAATCTCTGAAGTGCAGTGCATGGATTTTACAGTTAATGATCACTATATTTATATGGACAAATCTCTAAAGTGCAATGCATCGATTTCACAGTTAATGATCATAATAACTAAGGAAGCAAATCTCTAAAGAGGTAGGACACAATGGTACAGTGCTATGACTTATTTTCTAGCATAAAATTGTAAAGCCTTAGCAAATATTAAGCGGCCTACTTGCTTTCATATGTCAAGGCTTCCAAATGAGAATTATCTTTTCTTCTCCGAATTGCCATTTGTATAAAAGCTATAACTGCATTGCAGACTTTACCATTTTCCAGGCTACAGATATAGTTAAAAGCAGATTTGTGATGATACAATTTATTAGCTTAAAAAAGGTCTTAAAACAAATTTCCTAATATCCCGATAAAATCCACAAAAGAGTATAAAGTGCTGTGTAGTTTGTAAAGACTTTCCATCACAGGGACCGTTTGCGAGGTTATCACTCCACTTGCCCATTCTAGGGAATGCAATTTGATAATGTAGGGTACCCATCCTTAACCTTGTTAGATAAAATCTATGTTGCAAATTTCTTATCGAGATGAGGTACGATTGGATGCCCGTCGAGAGCGGACCTTCGCAAAATGATCTAACACTCGACTTTGAGATTATTTCTACATCTCTTGCAATTTCCCTTGTGTTTGCTAACCTCATTTTTAAGTCTCCTTTACTGTAATCCTGGATGGACTTTGAGTCGTAAAAGTCAATATCCACCTTACACTCCTTTAAAAGGTTATAAATATACTGTAGCCAAGGAATTTTTTTACAGTAATCAAGCGCAAGGCAATCCATAATTATTTCCTTGGTAAACTTGGTCTCATCTTTGGACCAGATCCCATGCCAAAGCATAAGAGCTGCTATGCTAATAGAATCACTAATGTAGGGTACACACAGCTCCTTATGGACTATATATGAAGCAGTTGAGTTAGGAACGGCTAACACCCTTCTTAAAAATTTATTTTCTTGAGTTTGCAGCAAAGTGGTATTTGCCCTCCCCCATAGTGCTGCACCATAACACGTACCTGTGATACACTTACTCCTATACAGTGTAAGGATTTCCCGCACTGGTTTATTACCAATTTTAGTAGAAAATCTAAAGATACCCTCACATGATCTTATACATTTTAACTGACATAGGTCGATATGTGCGCCCTAAGTACCATTCCCATTGAATAGGAGTCCTAAAAATGAGAATGATTTGATTCTTTCAATATGTACATCTTCCACATAGTGTTGCCTACGCTTTATTCTACTTTTCCCGCAAGTCATGACAAAGGTTTTACTAAGGTTCAGTTTTAGTTCTTTAGCAGTCATGAATTGCGAGAAATTTTCGATTAAACGTTGAAGCCCATTTGCAGTCCTTGATAATAACACTGCATCATCTGCATATAGAAGCACTGGTGTTGCACGTGTACCAACTCTAGGGGCATGTGCTTTTAAATTCTGCAGGAATAAGTCAATGCTATTGATATAAAGAGAAAATAAGAGGGGCGCAAGGACACAACCTTGTCTGATCCCATGAGTAACTCTAAAATCAGATGTACATTCGCCTTTTGGGCTGAATCGAACTCTTGAAGTTAAAAGGGCATATTTTTGGGATAGGTAAATTATAATATCGTGTGGTACACCCATCCCTCGCAGTGTTTGCCATAATTTAGCGTGATTAACTAAATTGAATGCGCTGGTGAGATCAACGAAACAGAGGTGCAGGTGACCTTCTTTGGCCAGGGTATATTTCCCTATCAGTAACTCAAGGTTCACGCACTGCTCTACCATCCCTATACCCCTTCTAAATCCATACTGGATGTCAGTTAAAATATTTTTCTCATTTACCCAGCTTTCAATCTTTTTAACATGATTCTGCCCATCAATTTAGATGATGAATCGAGAAGGGATATGGGTCGGTAGCATTTAGCGTTTCCTCTATCACCTTTTTTAAAGATGGGGACAATTATACTTTCCACCCAGGTTGCGGGTAACACTCCTCCTATTGTAGCATTAAAAACGCTTAATAAGATCGGTGACCAGAAGTCAGTATTAGACTTGAAAATATCGATAGGATCCCCGTCTGGTCCTGCAGCTTTACCGTTTGCGCTTTTATTTAAGGCGGTTTCAATTTCATCTAGGGAGATGGGTGCTATCTTAACAGTATCTACTAAAATGAAGTTGCTGTTATCGTCTCGTGTAGGGGCCTCTTTTTTAGGATTAAAAATATACTCAAAATGGATCAGCCATTCCTCTGGAGTTACTAAGGTTACTATCTTGGGAGCTGATGTATCCTTAAAAAAGGCATGGTCTATTGTTTTCCAAAATAGGATAGAGTCACGTGTCTCTGCAGCTTGGATCAATTTTTCCCATGCCCTTTCCCGAATTTCTATTTTTCTTTTTTATTAAAGTTTGTTTGTAATTTTTTCGTAGTATGCGCATCCTTTCTCTATCCCACGGTCTTGCTTTTAGTGCTTCCTTTAAGTTTTTGTTTATTTTTTAGCACTGCCGGTTAAACCATCTGGGACTATAATCACTATTTTTCTTGTTTTTTGTTTTCAAGTCTCCAGAGATTGCGGCCGCAATATTGTGGAATGCATTTACAATATGTACGTTTGGAGAGGATCTATCCAAACAGATCTTTATATGTTCCTGATTATTTTGGGTTATATTTCCCATAAATATTATTGGATTAACCCCTGACCATTTAATAGAAATTCCATTTACTCTGTGTGTTTTTATGTCAACAGCGTCTATACGCACCTTTTCTTGTTAGGACAAGCTTAGTTTCAGAATCAGGAATAAAGGATGGTGGTCACTAAACAGGCTTGCCTGGATGTAAAATTTTTCCACTAGCCCCATGCAGTTCCCTGATACTAGGGTATGGTCAATGTTTGACGAGGATCTCGCTCCTTCATAGGTTTGGGCAATAGTTTCTCCCTCATATTTGCCTAACTCCATAATTTCTAAATTATATTTATACATAACAGTATTAATCGCTTCTCCATATGAGTTATGGGGGAAATGAGGACTTGGATCGCCATATTCATCGCTGTGGCCACATTGTTCCCCTGTTGGAATATTACACTTTTCACAATTAAAATCCCCAGCCCACATAAGCAGGTAATCTCCCCCCAACCCCTTTAGAAAATCGTCTAACTCTGCTTCAAGTGACGTGATTACCCTGTGTCTTGTACTGTCAAAAATATTAATATAAAAATGAATTACTACTATGCGCTGTTTCCCTTTAGTACAAAAATATAAAAATTTAAAAAATTGTGATTTTGTGTAGACTTTCTGTAAAATTAGTGGTGAGGTTACTGAAATTAAAGCCGCTAACCCCCCTTTTGCTCTCCCCGCCTTCGAGTGAATCGCGTATGTAGAAATCATTTTAAAACCATTGATAAAAAAGGATTCTGTATGCCAAGTTTCTTGTAACAAAATTAATGCACAATCCTGTATCGTTTTAAGCCATTCTCTATCATGCAACTTATTTTTTACCCTTGCAACATTCCATGTCATAATGGTTAAGAACCCATGTGATGGGTGGCCATTTAGATTATTCTTTACAGTGCTAATGGGGGTTAGGACAAGGTTATCATCTGTCGGTCGCGCAACATCCTCCCGCAGTCAATCCGTTTTGCTACAGCTTCTTAAAGGAGCAAACTTATTGAGCATGGGTGGTATCGTGAATGGGTCAATATGGTGGGATATGTTGCTGGTGTGGTATGGGGGCTTGTTTCTAGGTTTATAAAAATAGCCGAGTGGGACAGCAGTAATGGTATCATCCAGATGGTTAGGTAACCCAATGTATTTAGCTGAAAGTTCTTCAATCAGAGACCCCACAACCTCCGAACTCCGGAAATTCACATCCACACAATCTCCCTGACATGATTTCCTTGTACTGCCCACCCAGCTTACTCTTCTTAGCATTATTATATTCTGATAGAGTATATTAATCCTGCAATTCGTATTTAGAGCGAACCAATGAACAACCCGATTTTTTAAAGACCCCCATGTCTCTGTTGTATTGTCAGTCATTTTTGGGACATTCTTCAGAACGATGACGTAGGGGGTTGCCTGGGATGGCAGATGGAGAGAAACCTCGTCAGGCTTCGTAGGCCAACGGTTCCCAATGGATTTGTTCTCGTGATTAGTGCCTTCCATTCCTGTGTAGATTATATTATTTGACTTATGATCCCTTAAATTTACAACGGGTTGTGTACTAAAGGCTTCCTTCATTTGTGGTACCGTCGTCGGATAGGTTTTTCCAGCTACGACTGGACAACTTTTCCCTGCTTTTTGCTTCTCATCCAATTCTCTGGCGGGTGTTGCTTTATGTGGAATTTTCGGGGGCAGCAAATTTGTAACCAAGTCAGTCAAGTGGGTAACATCATTTTGCACTGACTTAATTTCCAGCATCAATCGCCTTTCAATATTATCAATTTTTCCATGCAGTTTTTTAAAAAGAGTTTCGAAGCTTTGCATATGATTTATTGATTCGCCCGCCCCTGTTCCTTTGGCCTCCCCTTGAAGTCTCTTTCCTTTCTTCTGCTTACTTCTCAGATTTGTTGGCTGATTTGAGGGTGGTACTTTAATTTTTAGTGTTTGTTGTTTACTCTTTTTAGCCGGTGGGGAGATCAGGTCAGAGTTATTTGAAAATGCGGATATCTCCAGTGGGAGCGTCGATATACAAGGACCCTCTTTTGGGTTAACCATATTTAATATATTGACTTCCCCATTTGTACTATTACCCTGACCTTCCGGGGTGGCTACCGTTTCAGGCTCAGGTTCCAAAAGGGTTATCGAGTCTGACGTAGTCTCTTTTAAAGCAGCATTAAGTGCCGTTTTTGTAGCAGCCAGGCGCTCTTCTACTTGAACGATCTTGTTATTAATCAGTCCCATGGCGCTTTTCAAATAGTTAGTGAGTGGCAAGCTTTTGCCCGCATGCTTTTCATTAGATGGCAGTAATTTTCTTTTACCCATTATCCCAAGCTGATATTTATACTTTGGTTATAAGTGTAAATGGTTTTCTTACCAGCTCTTTGCCCCTTCCGTTGGATGCTTTCCATTAGATGGCGGTAATTTTCTTTTACCCATTATCCCAAGCTGAAATTTATACTTTGGTTATAAGTGTAAATGGTTTTCTTACCAGCTCTTTGCCCCTTCTGTTGGACCATGGGGAGTGGCCCAGCCCAGCCTTGTCCTGCTGCGGACGGGCGCGGACGGGCCCACCCTTGGCCCGGGCTTCACCCGCGCGCGTCCGCGCGCATACCATGATGCGGGAGACTGCGCTGGGTTTTAACATATATACTAAGGTAAGTGGCTGTGGGAGTTTATTTATGGGTGAGTGAGTGGCTGTGCAAGTGGTGTATACAAGAGTGAGTGGGTATGTGAGATACTGGGTGAGTCAGTGGGTGCATGAGTAAGTGAGTGGCTGTGTGAGTATCTGTATGGGTGAGTGAGTTGGTATGTAAGTGGGTATAATGGTGAATGAGAGGATCAATGAGTGGCTGTATAGGTGAGGGTGTGGGTGTGTCAGTGGCTGTAAATGGTGAATGAGAGAGTGCATGAGTGGCTAAATGGGTAACTGAGCAGGTACATAAATGTCTGTATGGGTGAGTGACAGGGTACATAAGTGACTGTGTGGGTGCATGAATGTGTGTATCAAAGGGTGTATGGGTGAGTAAGTGGGCATGTGAGTAGTTGTATGGGTGAGTGAATGGGTGTATGAGTGGCTGTATCAGTGAATAAGTGAGTGTGAAAGAGATTGTATGAGACAGTATGTACTTGTCTCAGTGACTGTATAGATGAGTGAGTAGATGTGTTAGTAAAACTATGAGTAAGTGAGTGGATATGTGAGTAACTGTATGGGTGAGTGAGTGGATGTGTGTGTGACTGTATGGGTGAGTGAGTAGGTATGTGAGTATTTGTATAGGTGACTGAGTATGAGAATGGCTGTGGGGCTGTATGAGTGGGTATGTAAGTATCTGTATATCTGTATGACTGGATGTGCTAGTGGCTGTATTGCTCAGTGATTAGGTACATGAGTGGGTGTATTTGGGAGTTTCTAGTTGTGTTAGTGGCTGTATGGGTGAGTTGATGTGTAAGTGGCTCTATGATTCAGTGAGTAGGTGTGTGAGTGTGGATGATGTCATCAGTGATGTCATTTGAGATGTCATTGGTAATGTCATGAGTGATGTCATTTGAGATGTGATCAGTGATGTCATGAGTGATGTAACCGGACCATCTCATGAGTGATGTAATATGTGAGGTCATAAGCAGTGCATTTTGGGGATTTAAGTTATAACTGCTGATTTTCTCTGGTTTTGTACGAGTAAAATGTCAGCCTAACTATAACGTCCCTTAAACGTTTGTTTTTTCAGTGAATTTCTAGGGTTTTTAAAATTCTATTTCCTAACTATAACGACCCTGTATACTTTAGTTTTTAAAGTGAATTTCTATTATTTTTTAACTAGTAGTTACGTTTGTAGTGGAGAAAGGCAGCAGGGCCTTCGATCAGCTCTCATGAATCTCTCTGAGTCACACTTATTAGAGGTAATAGGAGGGCTTCTTGGCCCCTAGGGACCCTCAGCTTCCAAGAGGACTTCATACCCCAACCAGTAATGCACCAGGAGGTGCATTTGCAAAATGGTGGAGAACGGTGGCTTGGCCTCTGAAGATCTTTCAGCAATCCCGCTGTGTGGGATTTAATGGAGTTACAGGAAGGCTTGTTGACCCCCACGGACCCTCAGCAGCCAAGAAGACTTCATCCCCCAACCAATAGTGCACCAGGAGGAGCGTTTTCAGACTGGTGGAGAAAGTGGGCGTGGTCTCCAACGACTTCTAAGCAATCCTGCTGTTTGGGATTTACTGAAGGTAACAGGAGGGCTTGTTGGCCCCCAATGACCCTCAGCATTCAAGGGGACTTCATACCCCAACCAGTAGTGCACCAGGAGGTGCATTTTCAGAGCAGTGGAGAAAGGGGGCATGACCTCTGAAGACCTCTCAGCAATCCCGCTGTGTGGGACTTAGTGGAGGTAACAGGAGGTCTGGTTGGCTCCCAAGGACCCTCTGGAGCCAAGGGGACTCCATTCCCCAACCATCAGTGCGCCAGGAGTGCAAAGTGGTGGGAAAGGGGGGTGTGGCCTCCAAAGACCTCTCAGAAATCCCGCAGTCTGGGACTTACTGGAGGTAACATAAGGGGTTAGCCTAACCACACAAGCACGAGCTTGCCTCTGATTGGCTGCCAACACTTCAAACCAGGAAGTGTTGGCAGCCATCTTGTGCCTCGGACAAGGGGTCCCATCTGGAGAAGCTTTCTTTGTAAACATTGGCCCACATAGAGACATATTTAGTGTAGTGGCTGAGTTCTAAGTGTTGCTTCTAAGTAATTATATTAGCATTTCTCTGTGACTCGAAATGTTATCGGTTTCCAGGGACTGCTTTACCCCTCCCGCCCCACTCGGCTTCTGGAAGGTAAAAAGCGTGCGCCATCTAATGAGTAATTACAAGCGAGCCGCAGTTCTCCCATGTGACACAGGCTGTCATGGACTCTACATCTTCCTCGTGGACTCCGGTCCAGCCGCTAGAAGCCGCTCCCGTAAATAAGTCTTCAATCCTCCTATTTAAACTAATATTTAAGTCCATTTCTCGGCTTTTGAATCCCACGTTCATTCCACGATCACTTCATTCATTTTTATTGCTTTTAAAAAGTGCGCTCTCTCCGTTCTCCCTTTGTTTACAACCATCTGCTTCCTTATCCCTCTTAACCGCCTCCGTTTTTTTCTGTATCAGTAGGAGCTTTGAAGCCGGGGGCGTAGGCGTTAGAGCGCCACTCACGACGTGGCGCTTTTATTTTGTATTTCAATCCTCTCCTTGTCTGCTGCAGGCGGGAGCGTTTGTTTCACAAATGCAGTGTTTTCTTTCGCCGTCCGCCTTCATTTTCGGCAAAGAGGATTTTTGGAAACGGTGACATTGCAGCGACGAATCTGAAATAAATGGAAACGAAAACCTCAAAAAATCCACCAGATTGGGCTTTTATTTCTATTAAAAAAAGACATTCCGAAAACATGTCTGTGAGCGAAATGTTATCCATACTAATAATGTTAAGTTGTTTTTATGTATTTTTATTGTTTTGTATTTGTTTATTTCTGGCTTTTGAGGGGGCTATCTTTACACCCTGACAGGGGGTCGCCGTGGTTTAGTTATTGCAGGTTTGCAGCGCTGAAAAAGTATTTAAAAAATACGATGTTTCTATTAAGAAGTGTGTGTGGGATACAACATAAAGAGGGACCGTGGTGGGCTGAAGGCCGCGAGCCCGGTGTCACCAGACCATAATACACTTAATAATAGTATTTAATTTGACCTACCGGGGGTTTTCTGTCACGTGTTTTAGTTTAGTTTGTAGTGTATGAAAAATTCGTTTTTTTCCAAGTAAAGAAATGTTTATGGGGTTAGGATGGGAAGTTCAATACTGAAGTATGAAAGAAAAAATATATAGTTACTATGTACATTGAGTGGCCTGGAATCTGCGGTGAGAGCAGCGGAAAACCAAGGTTTGTTATATTGTTGTGTAGGCGGGGATATATTTTACAAACGTGTGTACAGAAGTGAGGTTTTAGCAGCTGCTGTCTGCAGTGCTCAGCTGGGCCCAGGCTCTGCTGGGGTTCAGGCGCTGCTGGGGTTGGTTCAGGCGCTGCTGGGGTTGGTTCAGGCACTGCTGGGGTTCAGGTGCTGCAGGGGTTCAGGCGCTGCTGGGGTTGGTTCCGGCGCTGCTTGGGTTCAGGCACTGCAGGGGTTCAGGTGCTGCTGGGGTTCAGGCACTGCAGGGGTTCAGGTGCTGCTGGGGTTCAGGGGCTGCTGGGGTTTAGGCACTGCTGGGGTTCAGGGGCTGCTGGGGTTCAGGCACTGCTGGGGTTCAGGCGCTGCTGGGGTTCAGGCACTGCTGGGGTTCAGGCGCTGCTGGGGTTCAGGCACTGCTGGGGTTCAGGCACTGCTGGGGTTGGTTCAGGCACTGCTGGGGTTCAGGCACTGCTGGGGTTCAGGCACTGCTGGCGTTCAGGCACTGTTGGGGTTCAGGCACTGCTGGGGTTGGTTCAGGCACTGCTGTGGTTCAGGCGCTGCAGGGGTTCAGGCACTGCTGGGGTTCAGGCACTGTTGGGGTTCAGGCACTGCTGGGGTTCAGGCACTGTTGGGGTTCAGGTAATGCTGGGGTTGGTTCAGGCGCTGCTGGGGTTCAGGCACTGCTGGGGTTCAGGCACTGTTGGGGTTCAGGCACTGCTTGGGTTCAGGGACCGATGAAGCAGGCCTGTATCTTTGGGAATATTAAAAACTTGTCATGTGCGGAGAACACCGAGGATAATTGTTTGAAAAGAATACTAGACTTACCAACTCGTCCTTGGGGCCTCCCATTGGTTGAAACCCAAAGTTAAGACACGTGACGTCATTCCCCAGAATTCCAGCGATGAAGTCAGAGTGACGTTCCTTCTGTGAAGAAGCCGTGGCTTTTAGTGTAATTAATGTAGGACACATGTCGTATGTATGTGTACTACAGTGCAAAGGGCAAAATTAAGTTTATTACCACAGTAGTGAGAACGACCATGTGAAAGCCACACTTTACTGCCTCACAGGTGGCATGCTTCATTTATTTTACACATGGAGACAGCTCTCCAGCAGTCACACGGTCTCTTCACACAGCTCTCCAGCAGTCACACGGTCTCTTCACACAGCTCTCCCAGCTCTCACACGGTCTCTTCACACAGCTCTCCAGCAGTCACACGGTCTCTTCACACAACTCTCCAGCAGTCACATGTTCTCTTCACACAGCTCTCCAGCAGTCACACGGTCTCTTCACACAGCTCTCCAGCAGTCACACGGTCTCTTCACAAAGCTCTCCCAGCTCTCACACGGTCTCTTCACACAGCTCTCCAGCAGTCACACGGTCTCTTCACACAGCTCTCCCAGCTCTCACACGGTCTCTTCACACAGCTCTCCAGCAGTCACACGGTCTCTTCACACAGCTCTCCAGCAGTCACACGGTCTCTTCACACAGCTCTCCAGCAGTCACACGGTCTCTTCCGTATGATGTTACCAAGCTGCACACATTTAACCCCTTACATGCAGTTTTTTGCTAAATACCCTAAGTTCCAAATGTTTCAGTTACACAGAGTCTAAGATGCTATTTATTCCCACTGTGCAGGGAGTGGGGGGCTTGTGACACACTCAAGGCTTTACCCTTCATAAGTCGTGGCCTATATACTATGTATATATAGTGAGAGAGCGCTGCGGAGTGGTTTCTGCGCTGCCATAATGATAAAGTATAGAAGCACTGACGCGTGTCATATTTAAAAACACACATCGACATTCCCTACATCTCATATTAAAAGTATATTAAATAATTCATGGACATATATTTATACAATTTACAAATTATATTTCTTACAGAATAATTTTAAAAAATCCCAGCCATGATAAAAATGTTATTATTAATATGTATTACATTTTGATGGAAAGCATTTATTGAATTAATTGACACTATTTTAAATTTTTTAACAAAAGTTTCAAATTAGAAATTTTATTTTATTTTTAAATTAAGCTTATTACATTTTTAAAATGTGTATATATATATATATATATTACCTACTGGCGGTCGCCAGTAGGTAGTTATAGTTAGGACCTAGTTTCCATAGGAAAAACGTTTTTTGATTTGCCAATAACTTTGGCGCCGGTTGACGAATCTTCGCGAAATTTTCAAGACTAGTGGGGCGCTCCGGTCAGCTCCTGTCTTAAAAGGGTTGGGGTGAATCATCAAGCGGGGGCCGAGAAAAAAGGGGGCGTCCCAAAACGCGTTTTCCCATGTTAATTTCCATAGGAAACTTTAGACAAAGCTACAGCCCGAACTGCTGAACGGAATTACACCAAATGTGGCAAAAAGGTAGCGCTTGGTTCAGAAAGCGACCTTTTTTTAAAATGGTGTAAATCCGTTCAGTAGTTCCTGAGAAATAAAAAAAAAGAAAACTTTCGATATCTGGGTGGAGCCTAACCACACAAGCACGAGCTTGCCTCTGATTGGTTGCCAACACTTCAAACCAGGAAGTGTTGGCAGCCATCTTGTGCCTCGGACGAGGGGTCCCATCTGGAGAAGCTTTCTTTGTAAACATTGACCCACATCGAGACATATTTAGTGTAGTGGCTGAGTTCTAAGTGTTGCTTCTAAGTAATTATATTAGCATTTCTCTGTGACTCGAAATGTTATCAGTTTCCAGGGACTGCTTTACCCCTTCTGCCCTACTTGGCTTCTGGAAGGTAAAAAGCATGCGCCGTCTAATGAGTAAGTACAAGCGAGCCGCAGTTCGCCCATGTGACACAGGCTGTCATGGACTCTACATGGTTTGTTGATTCCGGTGGCAGGAGGCAGCCTGTTAAAGAAGGATAGCGTGGCAGTTACTGAATGTGCCGCGTGCCTCTTGTTTGCGAGTGGAGATGTTCCGTAGTTCCAGGCTCAGTGTTAAACCCCGTTTGCTTCTAAGTAATTATATTAGCATTTCTCTGTGACTCGAAATGATATCGGTTTCCAGGGACTGCTTTACCCCTCCCGCCCCACTCGTCTTCTGGAAGGTAAAAAGCGTGCGCCGTCTAATGAGTAATTACAAGCGAGCTGCAGTTCGCCCATGTGACACAGGCTGTCATGGACTGTACATGGTTTGTTGATTCCGGTGGCAGGAGGCAGCCTGTTAAAGAAGGATAGTGCGGCAGTTGCTGAATGTGCCGTGTGCCTCTTGTTTGCGAGTGGAGATGTTCCGTAGGTCCAGGCTCAGTGTTAAACCCAATGTTAAACCTCCTGCAGGATGTAGAGGTGGCCCGTGCCTCCCGCCCCTGTTGCTCCTCAACTAGCACCTGTCCAGAGCACAACCCCTGATCTACCAACGGCACATGAAAATGAGAGTCCGCCCTGCGACAGCCTGCAACATCCCATCGAAGAGGCCAACAGCAGCCCCAGTATCCAAAGGTGAGTAGAGCTGCTGAACACGAGTAAAGAGGTGAGCCTGAATTTCAGGCGTAGTGGGCATCCTACCATAGAACTTGGTATACACACCCAGAGCACTGTAATATTGCACTTTCCCGTTCCCCGAACCAGGCACACTGCAACATCTTTGCACAGGCAGGGCTTAGAGAACAACAAGGCACACAATTGCAAACCACACTGCAAACAGACTGGATCCAGTTACAATAAAGCCATAGCAGTACAACTCCACTGTAGGCAATTTTTGAGAGACAAGTTTAGAATATGAACAGCTCTGGCTATCAAAATGAATTTAATAGTCATCGGTTTTGAAACACCAATGGCAAATATAAGTATCTACAGCACATACTGCCTAGTAACTACCTACTGTGACATGGCTTGGTCCAGTGATTACGTTTTCACCATGGAACCATGGTTCTTGGCATCTAATAGGTTCCTCTTTTCAGCTAAATATGGTGGAAATAAACACTGTATTTTTAAGCTGGGCAGGGCCCCGAATACTGACATTTCCCTTGGAAGGGCTACCCCTTGGCTTGTCATCAGAATCACTGCTTCCCAGTTGTGGACTAGTTGAAACCATGGAACATGGTTTTTAATCCTGGCCGCTCATTTGGCCAAATTGTGTGTATACGTATAATTATGCTCCCTTATGGCGTTTTTGTGGGTATTGAGAATCAATGTAAAAGCTGCTGGTAAGCGCGTGGTTAATAAAATGGACTGTATATTATACAACATAGGGCAAGGTTGAAGTGCACAGTCTCACAGTATGTTTTCCAGGATGCAACATGGTGGTAAATGTATAGTCTTTGCAGCAAGTAGTAAAGTGCGGCAGTGTTGAGGCTGCCAGTTTAACAAAGTGTTTGATCTTGGGCAAAGTATACTCTCACTGTGCCTCTGTCCACTAATATGATAATATGTGAACCCTTTGAAACTGGCCAAATGGAAGAAATAAACAGCAAAGGCATGTTCCCAGTACTGAGCATCATTATGCTTTACATTTACATATTCAGGCCTTTTTAACTGCAGGAGGCTCTATTTGCATCACTATAGTGGATTTTGCTCATGAAGCTACACTGCAGTTTCCATCCTTTGCTACAGCACCTCTCTTCGAACCACCGAAGGGTACCTCTTTTAGAGCTTTTAAAGGGCTGAACAAGTGAGAGCTGCTTGTGATTTTTGAGGGTTGAAAGTGGCTGGGAACGAAAATGTGGCACAATGGGTGACCCGTTGTGCCTCTGGGCAGTGGGACAGAAGCCTCAATTGCAGGACAAACCTCCAAAGTGCAGGACGGTTGGCCCCCTTAGGCTCACAGCCCGTTGTAAAGCCTAGCGCGCTATCCTGAGCTTTATAGCACTATTAGGGGTAGGAGGTAAGAGGGGCTGCACTATAAAACCACAGAACCAAGCCCCAGAGCACTTCAAGACATTCCTTGAGCCAGTTACACAATTCCAGAACACAGTCTGGCATGCTACTTCAGAGTCTACATAGACAGCAGCAGTTTAGGTCCAGCTACAACAGGAGGCGTAAAAACATACTTAATTTTATAACTATGCCCAAGCTGTCCACTCATCACTTCTTTTCCCCACCTATTATGCATCCAGAAAATGTATAATAACATACCTGAACTATCATTTCGTGGTACGATGCACAGCATGTCACTCAGACACACAGTTGGGCAAACAGGGCCAGTCACACAGCTCCCTTTTCTGTTATTCTTTAGCATTGCACATAGCTGTAGATACACCCAGCCAAAGCCAGGCACACATCTGGGCTTGTGTCAAGATATTTTGGGTCTCGAGGAGATATACTTTTTTGAGCTGCCATCCCGTTTCCTGGTTCGTATGTGTAAACCCCCGGCCGACCTGCCAACAGGGCACCTTAGGTGACAATTTGTGTGGCACATGATTTAAATGAAAGTGACTGAGCAGACAGCATCTCAGACAGATGCATCCCAGAATGTATAGAATTACTCACAAGGAGCACCAATTCGAGCAAAGCGTGCCAGAGTCGAGCATCAGCCACAAGCACCAGATAGTGACAAATTCCATGCCTCAACCAACCATCTATTATTAGCCAACCTGGGGAATCACCCTCCTCCGCACTGTTCTGAGCCGTGCTTCATATCGCAGATGAGTAGAGTGCACCCGCCACATAAAATTGTGTACAATTGTGGGAATCTGCTGTACATTTTCAGTCGGCTTGTTTTAAGAGCATTGTGTTCTTTTTTTACTTGGGGTCAATGTGCAGTTGATAATTACTGGGCAGTACCCTTTGTAGGTACCATTGCTTACCTTTGGTGATACAAGGGCACAATAATGGCACACTCCTAAGTGAATAGGCAAGAAACTACCTCAGTGTAGGAGGACGATCAGATGATCAATCAAGACTTACTCCTGGAGGTGGAGGGGTTTAGAGACTCCGATTCAGTGTGAGTTATCACTCAATGTCCAGTCAGTCCTTCACTTTAGAAAATACTTTTATTAACAGGTAAGTAAAAAAACGCGCATCCAAAATTAGGATAGGCAATGAAATCCAGAATGCTTTAGCAACATTGGAGCCTGAGTTGAGACCTCAAATATATTTATTGATTCCTCACACTAGGTGCTAAGTTTTCTATTAACATTTAGCCATATGGCCAAAATTATTCTTCGGGCAGCGTTGGATTGGTAACGCGGGCACTCTCGGGCAATGCCGAGGGGCCGGTATCCGAATCCCAGCTGTGGACTGCTTTTTCGAGCAGCCGGGGGGGGGGTGGTGATTTGGGCGGTTTCTTAGTTGTTCGATGCCGCCAGCGGCCCAGTGGGTGCCTGAGTGGCCTTTCTGGATGTAGATCGGCTCTCTTTTATCAACGGCAGAGGTGTCACTCCGTTTCTCTCGCTGGGCCGACCCATTAATATATGCATATTGAGCAGGGGCAGGGGGCCTGAGCAAAAGTGGCCTCACTTGTTTTCAGGTGTGTTTCACCAGTGTACACTAATCCGTGTATTTTTTTAACCCCCCCAACCCCCTTTTTTTATAACAGTAGGTAGTTCTGGTTAGGACATAGTTTCTGTAGTCTCTTTCTGCACTCGTCTTCCCTCTTTCTGTATCTTTCGTGCCTGTTTTTGCTCCTCACTTGCCTCTTTCTGCACATTTCTTGCTTCTTTAAACACCTCTGTTGCTTCTTTCAGCAATTCTCTTGCCTCTTTGTGCACTTCTCTTGCCTGTTTCTGCACTTCTCTTGCCTCTTTCTGCACCCCTGCTGCTTCATTCAGCACTTTCCATGCTTCTTTCTGCACCTGTCTTGCTTCTTTCTGCACCCCTGTTGTCTCTTTATGTACCTCTTTTGCCTCTTTCTGCACTTTTCTTGCCTTTTTCTGCACCTCTCTTCCCTCTTTCTGCACGTCTGTTGCCTCTTTCTGCACCTCATTTGCTTCTTTGTGCACCCCTGTTGTCTCTTTCTGCACTCGTCTTCCCTCTTTCTGTACCTTTCCTGCCTGTTTTTGCATCTCACTTGCCTCTTTCTGCACTTTTCTTGCTTCTTTCTACACCTCTGTTGCTTCTTTCAGCAATTCTCTTGCCTCTTTGTGCACTTCTCTTGCCTGTTTCTGCACCTCTCTTGCCTCTTTTTGCACCTCTGTTGGCTCTTTCTGCACCTCACTTGCTCCTTTCTACACTTCTCTTGCCTCTTTCTGCACCGCTGTTGCTTCATTCTGCACTTTCCATGCTTCTTTCTGCACATGTCTTACTTCTTTCTGTACCCCTGTTGTCTCTTTATGTACCTCTTTTGCCTCTTTCTGCACTTTTCTTGCTTTTTTCTGCACTTCATTTCCCTCTTTCTGCACGTCTGTGGCCTCTTTCTGCACCTCATTTGCTTCTTTCTCCACCCCTGTTGTCTCTTTCTGCACTCGTCTTCCCTCTTTCTGTACCTTTCCTGCCTGTTTTTGCATCTCACTTGCCTCTTTCTGCACTTTTCTTGCTTCTTTCTACACCTCTGTTGCTTCTTTCAGCAATTCTCTTGCCTCTTTGTGCACTTCTGTTGGCTCTTTCTGCACCTCACTTGCTCCTTTCTACACTTCTCTTGCCTCTTTCTGCACCCCTGTTGCTTCATTCTGCACTTTCCATGCTTCTTTCTGCACCTGTCTTGCTTCTTTCTGTGCCCGTGTTGTCTCTTTATGTACCTCTTTTGCCTCTTTCTGCACTTTTCTTGCCTTTTTCTGCACCTCTCTTCCCTCTTTCTGCATGTCTGTTGCCTCATTATGCACCTCATTTGCTTCTTACTGCACCCCTGTTGTCTCTTTATGCACTCGTCTTTCCTCTTTCTGTACCTTTCCTGCCTGTTTTTGCATCTCACTTGCCTCTTTCTGCACTTTTCTTGCTTCTTTCTACACTTCTGTTGCTTCTTTCAGCAATTCTCTTGCCTCTTTGTGCACATCTCTTGCCTGTTTCTGCACTTCTCTTGCCTCTTTCTGCACCCCTGTTGCTTCATTCTGCACTTTCAATGCTTCTTTCTGCACCCGTCTTGCTTATTTCTGCACCCCTGTTGTCTCTTTATGTACCTCTTTTGCCTCTTTCTGCACTTTTCTTGCCTTTTTCTGCACCTCTCTTCCCTCTTTCTGCACGTCTGTTGCCTCTTTCTGCACCTCATTTGCTTCTTTCTGCACCCCTGTTGTCTCTTTCTGCACTCGTCTTCCCTCTTTCTGTACCTTTCCTGCCTGTGTTTGCATCTCACTCTCCTCTTTCTGCACTTTTCTTGCTTCTTTCTACACCTCTGTTGCTTTTTTCAGCAATTCTCTTGCCTCTTTGTGCACTTCTGTTGGCTCTTTCTGCACCTCACTTGCTCCTTTCTACACTTCTCTTGCCTCTTTCTGCACCCCTGTTGCTTCATTCTGCACTTTCCATGCTTCTTTCTGCACCTGTCTTGCTTCTTTCTGCACCTGTGTTGTCTCTTTATGTACCTCTTTTGCTTCTTTCTGCACTTTTCTTGCCTTTTTCTGCAGTTCTCTTCCCTCTTTCTGTATGCCTGTTGTCTTTCTGCACCTCATTTGCTTCTTTCTGCACACCTGTTGTCTCTTTATGCACTTGTCTTCCCTCTTTCTGTACCTTTCCTGCCTGTTTTTGCATCTCACTTGCCTCTTTCTGCACTTTTCTTGCTTCTTTCTACACCACTGTTGCTTCTTTCAGCAATTCTCTTGCCTCTTTTTACATTTCTCTTGCCTGTTTCTGCACTCCTCTTGCGTCTTTCTGCACCCCTGTTGCTTCATTCTGCACTTTCCATGCTTCTTACTGCACCTGTCTTGCTTCTTTCTGCACCCCTGTTGTCTCTTTATGTACCTCTTTTGCCTCTTTCTGCACTTTTCTTGCCTTTTTCTGCACCTCTCTTCCCTCTTTCTGCACGTCTGTTGCCTCTTTCTGCACCCCATTTGCTTCTTTCTGCACCCCTGTTGTCTCTTTCTGCACTCATCTTCCCTCTTTCTGTACCTTTCCTGCCTGTTTTTGCATCTCACTTGCCTCTTTCTGCACTTTTCTTGCTTCTTTCTACACCTCTGTTGCTTCTTTCAGCAATTCTCTTGCCTCTTTGTGCACTTCTCTTGCCTGTTTCTGCACTTCTCTTGCTTCTTTCTGCACCCTTGTTGCTTCATTCTGCACTTTCCATGCTTCTTTCTGCACCTGTCTTGCTTCTTTCTGCACCCCTGTTGTCTCTTTATGTACCTCTTTTGCCTCTTTCTGCACTTTTCTTGCATTTTTCTGCACCTCTCTTTCCTCTTTCTGCACGTCTGTTGCCTCTTTCTGCACCTAATTTGCTTCTTTCTGCACCCCTGTTGTCTCTTTATGCACTCGTCTTCCCTCTTTCTGTACCTTTCCTGCCTGTTTTTGCATCCCACTTGCCTCTTTCTGCACTTTTCTTGCTTCTTTCTACACCTCTGTTGCTTCTTTCAGCAATTCTCTTGCCTCTTTGTGCACTTCTCTTGCCTGTTTATGCACTTCTCTTGCCTCTTTCTGCACCCCTGTTGCTTCATTCTGCACTGTCCATGCTTCTTTCTGCACCTGTCTTGCTTCTTTCTGCACCCCTGTTGTCTCTTTATGTACCTCTTTTGCCTCTTTCTGCACTTTTCTTGTCTTTTTCCGCATGTCTCTTCCCTCTTTCTGCCCGTCTATTGCCTCTTTCTGCACCTCATTTGCTTCTTTGTGCACCCGTGTTGTCTCTTTCAGCACTCGTCTTCCCTCTTTCTGTACCTTTCCTGCCTGTTTTTGCATCTCACTTTACTCTTTCTGCACTTTTCTTGCTTCTTTCTACACCTCTGTTGCTTCTTTCAGCAATTCTCTTGCGTCTTTGTGCACTTCTCTTGCCTGTTTCTGCACCTCTCTTGCCTCTTTTTGCACCTGTGTTGGCTCTTTCTGCACCTCACTTGCTCCTTTCTACACTTCTCTTGCCTCTTTCTGCACCCCTGTTGCTTCATTCTGCACTTTCCATGCTTCTTTCTGCACCTGTCTCGCTTCTTTCTGCACCTGTGTTGTCTCTTTATGTACCTCTTTTGCCTCTTTCTGTACTTTTCTTGCCTTTTTCTGCACCTCTCTTCCCTCTTTCTGCACGTCTGTTGCATCTTTCTGCACCTCATTTGCTTCTTTCTGCACCCCTGTTGTCTCTTTATGCACTCATCTTCCCTCTTTCTGTACCGTTCCTGCCTGTTTGTGCATCTCACTTGCCTCTTTCTGCACTTTTCTTGCTTCTTTCTATACCTCTGTTGCTTCTTTCAGCAATTCTCTTGCCTCTTTGTGCACTTCTCTTGCCTGTTTCTGCACTCCTCTTGCCTCTTTCTGCACCCCTGTTGCTTCATTCTGCACTTTCCATGCTTCTTACTGCACCTGTCTTGCTTCTTTCTGTACCCCTGTTGTCTCTTTATGTACCTCTTATGCCTCTTTCTGCACTTTTCTTGCCTTTTTCTGTACCTCTCTTCCCTCTTTCTGCACGTCTGTTGCCTCTTTCTGCACCTCATTTGCTTCTTTCTGCACCCCTGTTGTCTCTTTCTGCACTCGTCTTCCATCTTTCTGTACCTTTCCTGCCTGTTTTTGCATCTCACTTGCCTCTTTCTGCACTTTTCTTGCTTCTTTCTACACCTCTGTTGCTTCTTTCAGCAATTCTCTTGCCTCTTTGTGCACTTCTCTTGCCTGTTTCTGCACTTCTCTAGCCTCTTTCTGCACCCCTGTTGCTTCATTCTGCACTTTCCATGCTTCTTTCTGCACCTGTCTTGCTTCTTTCTGCACCCCTGTTGTCTCTTTATGTACCTCTTTTGCCTCTTTCTGCACTTTTCTCGGCTTTTTCAGCACCTCTCTTCCCTCTTTCTGCATGTCTGTTGCCTCTTTCTGCACCTCATTTGCTTCTTTCTGCACCCCTGTTGTCTCTTTAAGCACTCGTCTTCCCTCTTTCTGTACCTTTCCTGCCTGTTTTTGCATCTCACTTGCCTCTTTCTGCACTTTTCTTGCTTCTTTCTACACCTCTGTTGCTTCTTTCAGCAATTCTCTTGCCTCTTTGTGCACTTCTCTAGCCTGTTTCTGCACCTCTCTTGCCTCTTTTTGCACCTCTGTTGGCTCTTTCTGCTCCTCACTTTTTTCTGCACCTGTTTTGCTTCTTTCTGCACCTCTGTTGGTTCTTTCTGCACTGCTCTTGCTTCTATCTGCACCTTACTTGCCTCTTTCTGCACTTCTCTTGCTTCTTTCTACACCTCTGTTGCTTCTTTCAGCAATTCTCTTGCCTCTTTCTGCACTTCTCTTCCTTCTTTCTGCACCCCTCCTACCTCTTTCTGTACTTCTCTTGCCTCTTTGTGCACCTCTCCTACCCCTTTCTGCACCCCTTTTGCCTCTTTTTACACCTCTGTTGGCTCTTTCTGCACTGCTCTTGCTTCTTTCTGTACCTCACTTGCCTCTTTCTGCACTTCACTTGCTTTTTTCTGTACCTCTCTTGCCTCTTTCGGCACGTGTGTTGCTTCTTTCTGCACTTCTCTTGCCTCCTTCTCCCCCTCTTAGTTAGAGGTAGTTTTAATCCCCCTGCCCTATTATGTACTGGGGCCTTAAAGGGGAGGTCATGCCAATCACAGGGGTACCCCAACCCATAGTGTACCCTAGTGTATGTAGGTGTTTTCACTGTATTCTAAGTGTCTTTCAGCATAGCACTGGCTCCGGGCCTGGTTAGTCAGAGTCAGTTACCACCAGTCCCAGTCAGCAAAAAGTTGGGGGCAGAGGATGACTTTGCAACAAGGCCTCTTTCTGCAACTCTGTTGGTTCTTTCTGCATATCTCTTGCTTCTTTCTGCACCTTTCTTTCTCTTTCTGGACTTCTGTTGCCTCTTTCTGCATTTCTCTTGCTTCTTTCTGCGCTTTTCTTCCTCTTTCTGCACATGTCCTACCTCTGTATGCATGGTTAGAAATTAGCATTTAAAAAACCTTTGAAATTCACTGAAAAAACCATAGGATTCAGGGGCATTATGGTTAGGAATTATCATTTAAAAAACCTTAGAAATTCACTGAAAAAAACATAGGTTTCAGGGACGTTATAGTTAGAAATGATCATTTAAAAAACCTTTGAAATTCACTGAAAAAACCATAGGTTTCAGGAACGTTATAGTTAGAAATTAGCATTTAAAAAACCTTTGAAATTCACTGAAAAAACCATAGGTTTCAGGGACGTTATAGTTAGAAATTAGCATTTAAAAAACCTTAGAAATTCACTGAAAAAATCACAGGTTTCAGGGACGTTATAGTTAGTTGGACATTTCACTCGTACAAAACCAGAATACTTCGGCCGTTATAGTTAGTTGAGCTAACTATAACTCGCGCCCCTGCAATGCACTGCCGATGTCGTCACATATTACATCATTCATGACATGGTCAGTGACATCACTGATGACATCACTGATGACATCTCAAATGACATCACTGATGACATCATCCACGTGATAATCTGATGCACCTCCTCATACCCTAATATAACCTTTGATACACCCACTCTAAATACAGACTACCATTTTCGAAACCATAGACACACCAATACTAGTTACTACATACCCACTCACTGATTCCTAGGTCTACACACACATCCACTCATTCACCCATACAGTCACTCATACATGCAGTCACTCATCAATACAGCACTATCATATGCGCTCATACACCTATACAGACACTCACACACCGCCACTCATCCATAGAGTTACTCACGCACCTAGTCAGTCATGCAAAGAATCAATCATGCTCCCATTTACTCACCTATACAGTTATACACACACCACCTCACTTATTCATACAGATACTAACACATACTTACTCTCTTATACAATCACTGATACAAGCACACACTCATCCATACAGCCACTCTCACAACCACTCACTCTCACATATAGTCATTTATATACTCCAACACTCACATATACTGCCTTTCACATATGTAGTTACTCACACATGTACCACTGAGACATCCATTCACTTACCAAGACATCCATACACACACTTACCCACCCATACAGCCCTTCACACATGCAGTCTTGAACCCATACACCCAGTGAATCACCCACTCACATACCTATGCACAGAGTCACACACCCCCACCCACCCACACAGACACTCAGGCACCCATACAGATACTCAGACAATCAATCAATAACCCATATAGACACTCATGTAGCTACTCACCATCCAATGCAACCGCTTACACACCCACTGACAAACTAAACTGTGTGAATGTCTGTATCAGTCACTAACCCATACATTCAGTAAGACACATTTAATCACTCACTTATACAGTCAGTTACGCACCTACTAAATCATCCATTCAGACACTTATACACCCACTCATTCTTCAATACACCTTGGCCTATGTATATATAAAACATATTTAAACTTTACAGAAACACACAGTCACTGGATGATGTCATCAGTGATGTCATCAGTGATGTCATTTGAGATGTCATCAGTGATGTCATCAGTGATGTCACTGACCATGTCATGAATGATGTAATATGTGACGTCATCAGCAGTGCATTGCGGGGGCGCGAGTTATAGTTAGCTGAACTAACTATTACGGCCGAATTTCTCTGGTTTTGTACGAGTGAAATGTCCAACTACCTATAACGTCCCTGAAACCTGTGGTTTTTTCAGTGAATTTCTAAGGTTTTTTAAATGCTAATTTCTAACTATAACGTCCCTGAAACTTATGGTTTTTTCAGTGAATATATATATATATATATTTATATATTTTTTATATACGTATATATATGGGTGGAAGGCCTTCGTATGAATTCTGAGCTTACCCAAGACCTGGAGCGTGTTGTGGTGTGGCTCAGATACATTGATGACCTCTTCATCATCTGGAGAGGCTCTGAACTACTTGCGACTGATTTCATCAGAAAACTTAATGACAACAAACGCAACATTCAACTTACAGGCAAGATCAGTAACACCACAGTGGAATATCTCGACATCAAGATTGACATTAGACAGGGTACTATCCACACTGAGCTTTTTCGCAAAACCACAGCGGGAAACAGCCTATTACATGCTCTTAGTAGTCACCCAGAGACCCTCAAGTGGAGCATCCCCTATGGGGAACTACTAAGGGCCAAACGGAACTGCAACACTGAGACAGCCTATCAACGTGAGATCAAATTGAACAGATTCAGGGAAAGAGGGTATCCGAACTGGGTCCTCAAAAGGGCCAGAGAGAGAGCTGAGGGTATCACTAGACAGGAGACACTAGCAGAGAGGAATGATACTGAGACAGAACACATTGATGAGGGCACGAGGATTATCCTTACCTTTGATGGCGATGCCAGCAAGGTCAAGAAGATTCTAGTAAAAAACTGGGATATCCTCAAGAGTGACACGACTATAGGCGACTGTGAAAAAGATAGACCCCGCATCACGTACAGGAAAGGACACAGCCTCAGGGACATGTTGGTCCGCAGTGACATTACCACAGTCACTAGGATTAACACACATAACTTACAGGGTTTCTTTCCCTGTGGCCATTGTAAGGCGTGTAAGAACAGTCTGATGCGCAAAGAAATGAGACGTGGGCCAGTCACCAAGGTTATCTCACAATTTCTCACATGCAGTACTAACTTTGTGATTTACATCATAGAGTATCCTTGCAAACTTTGGTATATAGGGAGTACCACCTTAATGGCCAAGAAGAGAATTTTAGAACACATGAGGGCCATCAACAATCGAGATCCCAAATACCCGGTTGCACAACACTTTCAGGACAAACATTTTTCAGATCCATCCCAACTGACATACTGTGCCATTGAGCAGATAAACAACGATCACAGGAGTGGCGACAGGACCCTGAAACTATGGAAAAGGGAGTCCAAATACATAGTGGACTTCCAAACCAAAATCCCGGGAGGGTTAAACCAAGATGAGGAATTAGCAATTCACTTGAAAGAAGAATGAGTCTTTTACCCCTACACCTGTCTTCTTGAACCATCTTTATCCTCTTTCCTTCATCCGCAATGAGAATGACACTTATACGGTTTGTTTGTATTAACTTACTCTAAGTGGTTTTAACTGTACACATATGCTAATGTTTTTTCTCTTTTTTTGTGTCTTTTCACAGGATGAAAAGAAGGGACCCATCACCACCAATTCACCTGCACGGGTCTCCCTACCCTTTTCTTCATCCTCACCTCTGGGATTCCATCACAGATAAGATTCATGCATGATATGATTTCTTTTATTTGCATTGCTATGGAACTTTATGCATTTTGCATTTATGATTGACCTGAGTCAGGACACTTGTCCAGTACCCATGATGCACGTTTATTAGACCCATTCACGCTTTATTGATATACACGGCAACAGTCTGGCACCATGCCGATACGCCTACGGGCATGCTGGTTCTTGTGTTTGGGTCTATGATAGCTATGCACTGTACTTGTTTAGACACTTGCCCCGGCTAGCTGGCCTTTACCAGTTGGATATAATTTTTTTTTGCAATGTGCAATCTATTCATTTTGGCCAACTGTCCTTTATATTCTGGGCTGTGTTACACTTTGTTACACAACATGATTTACATGGAATGTACTTCTCACTACTTTTGTCAACAATTATGTTCCAAAATGTCCGACACATTAGACTGCAATATTGTCCCTTCTTTATGTTTACCATGCATTCTTAAGGACACCCTATAGGTGATGTAATCACATGTGACCAAGACTGCTGGGCAGTCGAAACGCGTTGTGTGTATTAAACAGCTTTCTGCATAACTGTGACTACTCTTTGCGGCATCCTGAGAGTGCACCTACTTATTTTCGCTTTTGGATTTCAGGCCGGTATGCTCTGCCGGCATGCGCACCACCTCCCATGGGACCTC
Organism: Calotriton arnoldi; assembly: GCA_963921515.1. Classification (NCBI taxonomy): domain Eukaryota; kingdom Metazoa; phylum Chordata; class Amphibia; order Caudata; family Salamandridae; genus Calotriton; species Calotriton arnoldi. The sequence goes on along the minus strand of CAWUFW010012669.1, from coordinate 181,670 downwards.
CAGTTCCAGAAGGGGCAATAATGAAAAGGATATATATATATATATATATATATATATATTATCTACTGGCGGTCGCCAGTAGATAGTTATAGTTAAAACCTATTATCCATAGGAAATCCGCGACATTCTATTTGAAATAACGTTGGCGCCGGTTGACGAATCTTCGCGAAAGTTTCCAACTTGTTGGGGCGCTCCGGTCCGCTCCTATCCTGAAAGTCTCGGGGTGATACTTCAAGCGGGGGCCGAGAAAAAGGGGGGTCCCAAAACGCGTTTTCCCCATTCATTTTTCCATAGGAACCTTTAGTCGCAGCTACAGCCCGAACTGCTGAACGGAATTACACCAAATTTGGCAAAGAGGTAGCCCTTGGTTCAGTGTTGTGCCTTTTGCTTAAATGGTGTAAATCCGTTCAGTAGTTCCTGAGAAAATCAAAAGTAAAGTCACATATATATCTGGGCGGAGCCTAACCACACATGTCATCGTGAGATCTGATTGGCTGTCAGCACTTCATCCTGGAATTGCTGGCAGCCATCTTGGGACCAATATAAATGATAGTACCTCATTGAAATGCATTGTAGTGAATAGAAGATTTTGAGGGTCACCAAAAGGAGAACTATAAAGGGTGATAACAGGCTTTAGTTACATTAGAATTTATTTGTTGATGGTACCATACTAATTTTAGGAATTGTGGTGTATTCTAAGGTGATTTTACCATGTGAAAAACCTTCTGCTGGGATATCATGAATCATGTTTGAGAGAACACTATTTTCTCATGCTTGTCCCATGGAGGTTTGGAAGGTGCTCCAGAAGCTAAAATGAGAGCATATTTTCTGTAAATTCACATTATCTTTCTCACTCATGTGAGAATGAAGTCTGACATTCTCAGTAAAACATGTACATCCAACAAGGGCAGAGACTGTCAGTTGATTCCTTTGTGTTCTACTGCAGCTTCCCAGAGTGTTCTAAAGAACAACTAGAGTGCTAACTGCCTTACTTATGACAAAAGTATGGCACACCTGAAGCCATCTTGATTGGAATAAACTGGTAACACTTAAACAATTTAATTTAAAAAGGAACAAAATGATGGGGTTCATTTTGTCATAGAAATTATGGTTAGTGCTGTAGAAAGAAAAATTAGGACATGTTTCAAGTGTGATCTCAAATATCTTCCTGTTATATTTCAACAGGAGCAGCCTGCCAGTTGATGCCTTTGTGTTCTACTGCAGCTTCCCAGAGTGTTCTAAAAACAACTAGAGTGCTAACAGCCTTACTTATGACAAAAGTATGGCACACCTGAAGCCATCTTGATTGGAATAAACTGGTAACAATTAAAACATTTAATTTAAAAAGGAACAAAATGATGGGGTTCATTTTGTCATAGAAATTATGGTTAGTGCTGTAGAAAGAAAAATTAGGACATATTTCAAGTGTGATCTCAAATATCTTCCTGTTATATTTCAACAGGAGCAGCCTGCCAGTTGATCCCTTTGTGTTCTACTGCAGCTTCCCAGAGTGTTCTAAAGAACAACTAGAGCGCTAACAGCCTTACTTATGACAAAAGTATGGCACACCTGAAGCCATCTTGATTGGAATAAACCGGTAACACTTAAAACATTTAATTTAAAAAGGAACAAAATGAGGGGTTCTTTTTAAATAGAAATTATGGTTAGTGCTGCAGAAAGAAAAATTAGGGCATGTTTTAAGTGAGATCTCAAATCCTCTTCTATTTCATTAGAAAATTCTGACATGCAGACTGAAACAATCACTTTCAATACCAGCAGCAGACTACCAGTTAACTCCCTGGTGAGCAGTAGCTTTACTCCAGTGATCTAATGAGCAACTAGAGTGCTAACATTCTGAATTTATGGCAGATGTGAGACACATCTGAATGCCTTCTTGATGGAATCAAAGTAAAAAACTGAAAGCATTTCCTACTGAGGAGACTGCAGTAAATGAAGAAATTAGGAAACTTCATAACAAAGAAGTCTTCCAAGATGGCCACCAGTGAAAAAAGAGCCCAAATGTAGCACAAATATTACCCAGATGTAGCCCACATATAGCCCAATGACAAAAGTGTGCAAAACACTTTTTATTTTTAGTTTTTTTGTAGTTTTATGTAGTGCAGACTGGTCAGGTATTGGAGCATTTCATCTTAAAACATGACCCCCTACACTACAAAAACACCACTGCACTACCTTAAACCCTAAAACACTACCCCCAGCACGACCCCCTACACTACACAAGCACCACTGCACTATCCTAAACCCTAAAACACTACCCCCAGCACGACCCCCTACACTACCCAAACACCACTGCACTAACCTAAAACCTAAAACACTACCACCAGCACGACCCCCTACACTACCCAAACACCACTGCACTACCCTAAAACATGACCCCCTACACTACACAAACACCACTGCACTACCCTAAACCCTAAAACACTACCCCCAGCACGACCCCCTAAACTACACAAGCACCACTGCACTACCCTAAACCCTAAAACACTACCCCCAGCACGACCCCCTACACTACACAAACACCACTGCACTAACCTAAACCCTAAAACACTACCCCCAGCACGACCCCCTACACTACCCAAACACCACTGCACTACCCTAAAACATGACCCCTACACTACACAAACACCACTGCACTACCCTAAACCCTAAAACACTACCCCCAGCACGACCCCCTACACTACACAAGCACCACTGCACTACTCTAAACCCTAAAACACTACCCCCAGCACGACCCCCTACACTGCCCGAACACCACTGCACTGCCCTAAACCCTGAAACAACAGCCCAGCACGACCCCCTACACTGCCCGAACACCACTGCACTAAACCCTGAAACACCACCCCTGCACGACCCCCTACCCTGCCGGAACACCACTGCACTGCCCTAAACCCTGAAACACCACCCCCAGCACGACCCCCTACACTGCCCTAACACCACTGCACTGCCCTAAACCCTGAAACACCAGCCCAGCACGACCCCCTACACTGCCCGAACACCACTGCACTAAACCCTGAAACACCACCCCCTGCACGACCCCCTACACTGCCGGAACACCACTGCACTGCCCTAAACCCTGAAACACCACCCCCAGCACGACCCCCTACACTGCCCTAACACCACTGCACTGCCCTAAACCCTGAAACATCACCCCAAGCACAACCCCCTACACTGCCTGAGCACCATTGCTCTGCCCTAAACCCTGAAACACTAGCCCCAGCACGACCCACTACACTGCCCGAACACCACTGCACTGCCCTAAACCCTGAAACACCACCCCCAGCACGACCCCCTACACTGCCCGAACACCACTGCACTGCCCTAAACCCTGAAACACCAGCCCCAGCAAGACCCCCTACACTGCCCGAACACCACTGCATTGCCCTAGACTCTGAAACACCAGCCCCAGCAAGACCCCCTACACTGCCCGAACACCACTGCACTGCCCTAAACCCTGAAACACCAGCCCCAGCATGACCCCTACACTGCCCGAACACCACTGCACTGCCCTAAACCCTGAAACACCAGCCCCAGCACGAACCCCTACACTGCCCGAACTCCACTGCACTGCCCTAAACCCTGAAACACCAGCCCCAGCACGACCCCCTACACTGCCCGAACACCACTGCACTGCCCTAAACTCTGAAACACCAGCCCCAGCACCACCCCCTACAATGCCCGAACACCACTGTACTGCCCTAAACCCTGAAACACCACCCCCTGCACCGCCCCCTACACTGCCCGAACACCACTGCACTGCCCTAAACCCTGAAACACCACCCCCTGCACGACCCCCTACACTGCCCGAACACCACTGTACTGTCCTAAACCCTGAAACACCACCCCCTACACTGCCCAAACACCACTGCACTGCCCTAAACCCTGAAACACCACCCCCTGCACCGCCCCCTACACTGCCCGAACACCACTGCACTGCCCTAAACCCTGAAACACCACCCCCAGCATGACCCCTTTACTGCTCGAACACCACTGCACTGCCCCAATTCCTGAAACACCACCCCCAGCATGACCCCCTACACTGCCCGAACACCACTGCCCTAAACCCTGAAACACCACCCCTGCACGACCCCCTACACTGCCCGAACACCACTGCACTGACCTAAACCCTGAAACACCACCCCCTGCACGACCCCCTACACTGCCCGAACACCACTGCACTGCCCTAAACCCTGAAACACCACCCCCAGCACGACCCCCTACACTGCCCGAACACCACTGCACTGCCCTAAACCCTAAAACACCACCCCCAGCACGACCCCCTACACTGCCCGAACACCACTGCACTGCCCTAAACCCTAGAACACTACCCCCAGCATGACCCCCTGCACTACCTGAACACCACTGCACTACCCTAAACCCTAAAATACTCCCCCAGCACGACCCCCTACACTACCCGAACATGACTGCACTGCCCTAAACCCTAAAACACTCCCCCCAGCATGACCCCCTACACTACCCGAACACCACTGCACTGCCCTAAACCCTAAAACACTCCCCCAGCACGACCCCCTACACTACCTAAACACCACTGCACTGCCCTAAACCCTAAAACACTACCCCCCGCATGACCCCCTACACTACCCAAATACCAATGCACTACCCTAATCCCTAAAACACTACCCCCGCACAACCCCCTACACTACGCAAAGACCACTGCACTACCCTAAACTCTAAAACAATACCCCCGCACTACTCCCTACACTACCCAAAGACCACTGCACTACCCTAAACCCTAAAACACGACCTCCTACACTACACAAACACCACTGCACTACCCTAAAACCTAAAATACTACCCCCAGCACGAACCCCTACACTACCCAAACACCACTGCACTACCCTAAACCATAAAACACTACCCCCAGCAGTACCCCTACGCTACCCAAACACCACTGCACTACCCTAAACCCTAAAACACTACCCCCAGCAGTATCCCCTACACTACCCAAACACCACTGTACTACCCTAAACCCTAAAACACTCCCCCAGCATGACTCCCTACACTACCCAAACACCACTGCACTACCCTAAACCCTAAATCTACCCCCAGCATGACCCCCTACACTACACAAACACCACTGCACTACCCTAAACCCTAAAACACTACCCCCAGCACGACCCTCTTCACTACCTAAACACAACTGCACAATTTGTTACAGGCGTTGCAACGCAGGCCTGTGGTGCTTACTGGAAGTACCTGGTGGGCTAGTTGGGCCCCAGGGACTCTCAGGATTCAAGGTGACCTAATCCCCCAACTTAAAACGCGCCACGGGGCGCGTTTGCACAGTGGTGAAGGGAGGGCGGGGCCTCAGGTGACATGTGCGCAAACACGCCCTGTGGTGCGTTTTAAGTTGGGGAGTTAATTCCTTTGAATCCTGGGGCCAACTAGCCCACCAGGTACCTTCAGTAAGCACAACAGAGTTGCGTTGCAGAGAGGTGAAAAAGGTGCGTGGCCTCGGAACGCCTCTCTGCAACTCAGCTCTGTGGTCCTAACTGTAGGTACCTGGGGGCTAGTTGGGCCCCAGGGACCCTCAGGATTCAAGGGAACTTAATCCCGCAACTTAAAACGCGCCACGGGGCGCGTTTGCACACATGTCACCTCAGGCCCCCTCCCTTCACCACTGTGCAAACCCGCACTGGCTCTGGTTAGTCAGAGTCAGTTACCACCAGTACCCATCTGAAAAAGTTGTGGGCACAGGATGATTTTGCAACAAGGCCTCTTTCTGCTCCTCTGTTGGTTCTTTCTGCACATCTTTTGCTTCTTTCTGTGCGTTTTTTCTTCTTTCTTCACATGTTCTACCTCTGTTGGCATAGTTAGAAACTAGCATTTAAAAACCTTTGAAATTCACTTAAAAATCATAGGTTTCAGGCACGTTATAGTTAGAAATTAGCATTTAAAAAACCTCTGAAATTCACTGAAAAAACCATAGGTTTCAGGCACGTTATAGTTAGAAATTAGCATTTAAAAAACCTTTGAAATTCACTGAAAAAACCATAGGTTTCAGACACGTTATAGTTAGAAATTAGCATTTAAAAAACCTTTGAAATTCACTGAAAAAACCATAGGTTTTAGGGACAGTTATAGTTAGTTGGACATTGCACTCGTACAAAACCCGTGAAATTCCCCTGTTATAGTTAGTTCAGCTAACTATAACTCGCGCCCCGCAATGCACTGCTGATGACGTCACATATTACATCACTCATGACATGGTCAGTGACATCACTGATGACATCACTGATGACATCTCAAATGACATCACTGATGACATCATCCATGTGATAATTTCATGCATCTTCTCACACCCTAATATAACTTTTGATACACCCACTCTAAATTACAGACTGCCATTCTCAAAACCATAGACACTCCAACACCAAAAACTACATACCCACTCACTGATTCTTAGGTCTACACACACATCCACTCACTCACCTGTACAGTCACTCATACTTACAGTCACTCAGTACAGGACTATCATATGCACTCATACACCTATATAAACACTCACACACCGCCACTCATCCATAGAGGTACTCACACACCTAGTCAGTCATGCAAAAATTAATCACACACCCATTTACTCACCTATACAGTTATACACACACCAGCTCACTTACTCATACAAATACTAGCACATTCTTACGCTCTTATACAATAACTGATACAAGCACACACGCATCCATACAGCCACTCTCACAATAACACACTCTCACTTATAGCCATTTAAATACTCTAACACACATATATACTGCCTTTTACATATGTAGTTACTCGCACATGTACCACTGAGATATACATTCACTCACTAACACACCCATACACACACTCACCCACCCAAGCAGTCCATCACAGATGCACTCTTGAAATCATGCACCCAGTGAATCACCCACTCACACATCTATGTATAGAGTCAAACACACCCCACCCACACAAACACTCAGGCAGCCATACAGATACTCAGAGAACCAATCAATAACCCATATAGACACTCATGTAGCTATTCGCAAATCCATGCATCCACTTACACACCAACAAACAGACGGATACAGACATTCACACAGTTTAGTCACTAACCCATGCATTCAGTAAAATACGTTTAATCACTCACTTGTAGAGTCAGTCACTCACGTACTAAATCATTCATTCAGACACTTATACACCCACTCATTCTTCAATACGCCTTTCCCTATATATATTAAACATATTTAAACTTTACAGAAACACACAGTCACTGGATGATGTCATCAGTGATGTCATCAGTGATGTCATCAGTGATGTCACTGACCATGTCATGAGTGATGTAATATGTGACGTCATCAGCAGTGCATTGCGGGGCGCGAGTTATAGTTAGCTGAACTAACTATAACAGGGGAATTTCACGGGTTTTGTACGAGTGCAATGTCCAACTAACTATAACTGTCCCTAAAACCTATGGTTTTTTCAGTGAATTTCAAAGGTTTTTTTAAATGCTAATTTCTAACTATAACGTGTCTGAAACCTATGGTTTTTTCAGTGAATATATATATATATATATATATATATGTACATATATATATGTACAAACAAAGTTCCCCTTGCGGTGGAGGCACACTCAGGATCGTCGCTCAGGTCTCATGTGCATAGCCCCTTAGAATTTGATGCCAACGCGTTTCAAGCATTACGCCCTTCCTCATGGGCAGCCTGTGAAGCAAAAGAATGGCGTCAACAAACCAGCGTTTTCCCCTCATTGGTTTTTATTCCTCCTTGATTCAATAATTATGGTGCATTCTGGGGCTGGTAGTTGCAATAGAATACCGCCAAACCATTTCAAGCTTTTAAAACAATCAATAATCGTGGAAACAAATGTCACATGAGAAATGCAATTGCAATACCAGGCATCTCCCGCTTCGCCTCACCGCTCGAGCTCCAGCGGCAGCGAACCCACAGAGTTCATGTGGTGGTGCCATCCGTGACCTGGGGCGGTCACTCAAATGTACAAACAAAGTTCCCCTTGCGGTGGAGGCACACTCAGGATCGTCGCTCAGGTCTCATGTGCATAGCCCCTTAGAATTTGCTGCCAACGCGTTTCAAGCATTACGCCCTTCCTCATGGGCAGCCTGTGAAGCAAAAGAATGGCGGTCAACAAACCAGCGTTTTCCCCTCATTGGTTTTTATTACTCCTTGATTCAATAATTATGGTGCATTCTGGGGCTGGTAGTTGCAATAGAATACCGCCAAACCATTTCAAGCTTTTAAAACAATCAATAATCGGGGAAACAAATGTCACATGAGAAATGCAATTGCAATACCAGGCATCTCCTGCTTCGCCTCGCCGCTCGAGCTCCAGCGGCAGCGAACCCACAGAGTTCATGTGGTGGTGCCATCCGTGACCCGGGGCGGTCACTCAAATGTACAAACAAAGTTCCCCTTGTGGTGGAGGCACACTCAGGATCGTCGCTCAGGTCTCATGTCAGTTGATTCCTTTGTGTTCTACTGCAGCTTCCCAGAGTGTTCTAAAGAACAACTAGAGTGCTAACAGCCTTACTTATGACAAAAGTATGGCACACCTGAAGCCATCTTGATTGGAATAAACTGGTAACACTTAAAACATTTAATTTAAAAAGGAACAAAATGATGGGGTTCATCTTGTCATAGAAATTATGGTTAGTGCTCTGGAAAGAAAAATTAGGACATGTTTCAAGTGTGATCTCAAATATCTTCCTGTTATATTTCAACAGGAGCAGCCTGTCAGTTGATGCCTTTGTGTTCTACTGCAGCTTCCCAGAGTGTTCTAAAGAACAACTAGAGCGCTAACAGCCTTACTTATGACAAAAGTATGGCACACCTGAAGCCATCTTGATTGGAATAAACTGGTAACACTTAAAACATTTAATTTAAAAAGGAACAAAATGAGGGGGTTCATTTTGCCATAGAAATTATGGTTAGTGCTGTAGAAAGAAAAATTAGGACATGTTTTAAGTGAGATCTCAAATATCTTCCTGTTATATTTCAACAGGAGCAGCCTGTCAGTTGATGCCTTTGTGTTCTACTGCAGCTTCCCAGAGTGTTCTAAAGAACAACTAGAGTGCTAACAGCCTTACGTATGACAAAAGTATGGCACACCTGAAGCCATCTTGATTGGAATAAACTGGTAACACTTAAAACATTTAATTTAAAAAGGAACAAAATGAGGGGGTTCATTTTGCCATAGAAATTATGGTTAGTGCTGCAAAAAGAAAATTTAGTGCATGTTTTAAGTGAGATCTCAAATCCTCTTCTATTTCATTAGAAAATTCTGACATGCAGACTGAAACAATCACTTTCAATACCAGCAGTAGACTTCCAGTTAACTCCCTGGTGAGCAGTAGCTTTACTACAGTGATCTAATGAGCAACTAGAGTAATAACATTCTGAATTTATGGCAAATGTGAGACACATCTGAATGCCTTCTTGATGGAATCAAAGTAAAAACTGAAAGCATTTCCTACTGAGGAGACTGCAGTAAATGAGGAAATTAGGAAACTTCATAACAAAGAAGTCTTCCAAGATGGCCACCAGTGAAAAAAGAGCCCAAATGTAGCACAAATATTACCCAGATGTAGCCCACATATAGCCCAATGACAAAAGTGTGCAAAACACTTTTTATTTTTAGTTTTTTTGCAGTTTTATGTTTTGACAGCCTGTAAGGTATTGGAGCGTTGCATCTTAAAACATGACCCCCCTACACTACAAAAATACCACTGCACTACCCTAAACCCTAAAACACTACCCCAGCATGACCCCCTACACTACACAAGCACCACTGCACTATCGTAAACCCTAAAACACTACCCCCAGCATGACCCCCTACACTACACAAACACCACTGCACTACCCTAAACCCTAAAACACTACCCCAACACCACTGCACTAACCTAAATCCTAAAACACTACCCCCAGCACGACACCCTACACTACCCAAACACCACTGCACTACCCTAAAACATGACCCCTACACTACACAAACACCACTGCACAACCCTAAACCCTAAAACACTACCCCCAGCACGACCCCCTACACTACACAAGCACCACTGCACTACCCTAAACCCTAAAACACTACCCCAAGCACGACCCCCTACACTACACAAACACCACTGCACTACCTTAAACCCTAAAACACTACCCCAGCACGACCCCCTACACTACCCAAACACCACTGCTCTAACCTAAATCCTAAAACACTACCCCCAGCACGACCCCTACTCTACCCAAACACCACTGCACTACCCTAAAACATGACCCCCTACACTACACAAACACCACTGCACTACCCTAAACCCTAAAACACTACCCCCAGCACTACACAAGCACCACTGCACTACCCTAAACCCTAAAACACTACCCCCAGCACGACCCCCTACACTGCCCGAACACCACTGCACTGCCCTAAACCCTGAAACACCAGCCCCTGCACGACCCCTTACACTGCCCGAACACCACTGCACTGCCCTAAACCCTGAAACACCACCCCTTCACGACCCCCTACACTGCCCGAACACCACTGCACTGCCCTAAACCCTGAAACACCACCCCTTCACGACCCCCTATACTGCCCGAACACCACTGCACTGCCCTAAACCCTGAAACACCACCCCCAGCACGCCCCTACACTGCCCGAACACCACTGCACTGCCCTAAACCCTGAAACACTACCCCCAGCAAGACCTCCTACACTGCCTGAACACCACTGCACTGCCCTAAACCCTGAAACATCACCCCCAGCAAGACCCCCTACACTGCCCGAACACCACTGCCCTAAACCCTGAAACACCACCCCCAGCACGACCCCCTACACTGCCCGAACACCACTGCACTGCCCTAAACCCTGAAACACCACCCCCAGCACGACCCCCTACACTGCCCGAATACCACTGCACTGCCCTAAACCCTGAAACACCACCCCTGCACGACCCCCTACACTGCCCGAACACTACTGCACTGCCCTAAATCCTGAAACACCATCCCCAGCACGACCCCCTACACTGCACGAACACCACTGCACTGCCCTAAACCCTGAAACACTACCCCCAGCAAGACCCCCTACACTGCCCGAACACCACTGCACTGCCCTAAACCCTGAAACATCACCCCCAGCAAGACCCCCTACACTGCCCGAACACCACTGCCCTAAACCCTGAAACACCACCCCCAGCAAGACCCCCTACACTGCCCGAACACCACTGCACTGCCCTAAACCCTGAAACACCACCCCCTGCATGACCCCCTACACTGCCCGAACACCACTGCACTGCCCTAAACCCTGAAACACCACCCCCAGCACGACCCCCTACACTGCCCAAACACCACTGCACTGCCCTAAACCCTGAAACACCACCCCCAGCACGACCCCCTACACTGCCCGAACACCACTGCACTGCCCTAAACCCTGAAACACCAGCCCCAGCACAACCCCGTACACTGCCCGAACACCACTGCACTGCCCTAAACCCTGAAACACCAGCCCCAGCACGACCGCCTACACTGCCCGAAACCACTGCACTGCCCTAAACCCTGAAACACCAGCCCCAGCACGACCCCCTACACTGCCCGAACACCACTGCACTACCCTAAACCCTCAAACACCAGCCCCAGCACGACCCCCTACACTGCCCGAACACCACTGCACTGCCCTAAACCCTGAAACACCAGCCCCAGCAAGACCCCCTACACTGCCCGAACACCACTGCACTGCCCTAAACCCTGAAACACCACCCCCAGCAAGACCCCCTACACTGCCCGAACACCACTGCACTAAACCCTGAAGCACCACCCCCAGCAAGACCAACTACACTGGCCGAACACCACTGCACTGCCCTAAACCCTGAAACACCACCCCTGCACGACCCCCTACACTGCCCAAACACCACTGCACTGCCCTAAACCCTGAAACACCACCCCTGCATGACCCCCTACACTGCCCGAACACCACTGCACTGCCCTAATCCCTGAAACACCACCCCCAGCACGACCCCCTACACTGCCCGAACACCACTGCACTGCCCTAAACCCTGAAACACCACCCCCTGCACGACCTCCTACACTGCCGGAACACCACTGCACTGCCCTAAACCCTGAAACACCACCCCCAGCACGACCCCTACACTGCCCGAACACCACTGCACTGCCCTAAACCCTGAAACATCAACCCCAGCAAGACCCCCTACACTGCCTGAACACCACTGCCCTAAACCCTGAAACACCACCCCCTACACTGCACGAACACCACTGCACTGCCCTAAACCCTGAAACACCACCTCCAGCAAAACCCCTACACTGCCTGAACACCATTGCTCTGCCCTAAATCCTGAAACACTAGCCCCAGCACGACCCCCTACACTGCCCAAACACCACTGCACTGCCCTAAACCCTGAAACACCACCCCCAGCACGACCCCCTACACTGCCCGAACACCACTGCACTGCCCTAAACCCTGAAACACCAGCCCCAGCAAGACCCCCTACACTGCCCGAACACCACTGCACTGCCCTAGACTCTGAAACACCAGCCCCAGCAAGACCCCCTGCACTGCCCGAACACCACTGCACTGCCCTAAACCCTGAAACACCAGCCCCAGCATGACCCCCTACACTGCCCGAACACCACTGCACTGCCCTAAACCCTGAAACACCAGCCCCAGCACGACCACCTACACTGCCCGAACACCACTGCACTGCCCTTATCCCTGAAACACCAGCCCCAGCACAACCCCTACACTGCCCGAACACCACTGCACTGCCCTAAACCCTGAAACACCAGCCCCAGCATGACCCCCTACACTGCCCGAACACCACTGTACTGCCCTAAACCCTGAAACACCAGCCCCAGCACGACCCCCTACACTGCCCGAACACCACTGCACTGCCCTAAACCCTGAAACACCACCCCCTGCAGCACCCCTACACTGCCCGAACACCACTGCACTGCCCTAAACCCTGAAACACCACCCCTGCACCGCCCCCTACACTGCCCGAACACCACTGCACCGCCCTTAACCCTGAAACACCATCCCCAGCACGACCCCCTTTACTGCTCGAACACCACTGCACTGCCCCAAACCCTGAAACACCACCCCCAGCACGACCCCCTACACTGCCCGAACACCACTGCCCTAAACCCTGAAACACCACCCCCTGCACGACCCCCTACACTGCCCGAACACCACTGCACTGCCCTAAACCCTGAAACACCACCCCCTACACTGCCCGAACACCACTGCACTGCCCTAAACCCTGAAACACCACCCCCAGCACGACCCCCTACACTGCCCGAACACCACTGCACTGCCCTAAACCCTAAAACACCACCCCCAGCATTACCCCCTACACTGCCCAAACACCACTGCACTGCCTTAAACCCTAGAACACTACCCCCAGCACGACCCCCTACACTACCCGAACACCACTGCACTACCCTAAACCCTAAAATACTACCCCCAGCACAACCCCTACACTACCCGAACACGACTGCACTGCCCTAAACCCTCAAACACTCCCCCAGCACGACCCCCTACACTACCCGAACACCACTGCACTGCCCTAAACCCTAAAACACTCCCCCAGCACGACCCCCTACACTACCCGAACACCACTGCACTGCCCTAAACCCTAAAACACTCCCCCAGCACGACCCCCTACACTACCCAAACACCACTGCACTGCCCTAAACCCTAAAACACTACCCCCGCATGACCCCCTACACTACCCATACACCAATGCACTACCCTAATCCCTAAAACACTACCCCCCGCATGACCACCTATACTACCCTAAACCCTAAAACACTACCCCCGCACGACTCCCTACACTACCCAAAGACCACTGCACTACCCTACACCCTAAAACACGACCTCCTACACTACACAAACACGACTGCACTACCCTAAACCCTAAAACACTACCCCCTACACTACACAAACACCACTGCACTACCCTAAACCCTAAAAAACTACCCCCAGCACGAACCACTACACTACCCAAACACCACTGCACTACCCTAAACCCTAAAAAACTACCCCCAGCAGTACCCCTACAGTACCCAAACACCACTGCACTACCCTAAACCCTAAAACACTACCCCCAGCAGTACCCCCTACACTACCCAAACACCGCTGCACTACCCTAAATCACTACCCCCAGCACGACCCCCTACACTACCCAAACACCACTGCACTACCCTAAACCCTAAAACACTACCCCCAGCACGACCCCCTACACTACCCAAACACCACTGCACTACCCTAATCCCTAAAACACTCCCCCCTGCACGACTCCCTACAATACCCAAACACCACTGCACTACCCTAAACCCTAAATCTACCCCCAGCATGACCCCCTACACTACACAAACACGACTGCACTACCCTAAACCCTAAAACACTACCCCCAGCACGACCCTCTTCACTACCTAAACACAACTGCACAATTTGTTACAGGCGTTGCAACGCAGGCCTGTGGTGCTTACTGGAAGTACCTAGTGGGCTAGTTGGGCCCCATGGACACTCAGGATTCAAGGTGACCTAATCCCCCAACTTAAAACGCACCACGGGGCGAAGGGAGGGGGCGGGCCCTCAGGTGACATGTGCGCAAACACACCCTGTGGTGCGTTTTAAGTTGGGGAATTAATTCCCTTTGAATCCTGAGGGACCCTGGGGGCCAACTAGCCCACCAGGTACCTTCAGTAAGCACAACAGAGTTGCGTTGCAGAGAGGTGAAAAATGTGCGTGGCCTCGGAACGCCTCTCTGCAACTCAGCTCTGTGGTCCTAACTGTAAGTACCTGGGGGCTAGTTGGGCCCCAGGGACCCTCAAAATTCAAGGGGACTTAATCCTGCAACTTAAAAACGCGCCACGGGGTGCGTTTGCACACATGTCACCTCAGGCCCCCTCCCTTCACCACTGTGCAAACGCGCCCTGTAGCGCGTTTTAAGAGGTAGTTTTAATCCCCCTGCCCTATTATGTACTAGGGACTTGCAGAGGAGGTCATGCTAATCACAGGGGTACCCCAACGCATAGTGTTCCCTAGTGTATGTAGGTGTTTTCACTGTATTCTAAGTGTCTTTTAGCATAGCACTGGCTCTGGTTAGTCAGACTCAGTTACCACCAGTACCCGTCTGAAAAAGTTGTGGGCACAGGATGATTTTGCAACAAGGCCTCTTTCTGCTCCTCTGTTGGTTCTTTCTGCACATCTTTTGCTTCTTTCTGTGCGTTTTTTCTTCTTTCTTCACATGTCCTACCTCTGTAGGCATAGTTAGAAACTAGCATTTAAAAAAACCTTTGAAATTCACTTAAAAAATCATAGGTTTCAGGCACGTTATAGTTAGAAATTAGCATTTAAAAAACCTTTGAAATTCACTGAAAAAACCATAGGTTTCAGACACATTATAGTTAGAAATTAGCATTTAAAAAACCTTTGAAATTCACTGAAAAAACCATAGGTTTTAGGGACAGTTATAGTTAGTTGGACATTTCACTCGTACAAAACCATAGAAATTCCCCCGTTATAGTTAGTTCAGCTAACTATAACTCGCGCCCCGCAATGCACTGCTGATGACATCACATATTACATCACTCATGACATGGTCAGTGACATCACTGATGACATCTCAAATGACATCACTGATGACATCATCCATGTGATAATTTCATGCATCTTCTCACACCCTAATATAACTTTTGATACACCCACTCTAAATTACAGACTGCCATTCTCAAAACCATAGGCACTCCAACACCAAAAACTACATACCCACTCACTGATTCTTAGGTCTACACACACATCCACTCACTCACCCGTACAGTCACTCATACTTAGTCACTCAGTACAGGACTATCATATGCACTCATACACCTATATAAACACTCACACACCGCCACTCATCCATAGAGGTACTCACACACCTAGTCAGTCATGCAAAAAACTTAATCACACACCCATTTACTCACCTATACAGTTATACACACACCAGCTCACTTACTCATACAAATACTAGCACATTCTTACGCTCTTATACAATCACTGATACAAGTACACACTCATCCATACAACCACTCTCACAATCACACACTCTCACTTATAGCCATTTATATACTCCAACACACATATATACTGCCTTTCACATATGTAGTTACTCACACATGTACCACTGAGATATACATTCAATCACTAACACACCCATACACACACTCACCCACCCATACAGTCCATCACAGATGCACTCTTGAAACCATGCACCCAGTGAATCACCAACTCACACATCTATGCACAGAGTCACACACACCCCACCCACACAAACACTCAGGCACCCATACAGATACTCAGACAATCAATCAATAACCCATGTAGACACTCATGTAGCTATTCAGAAAGCTCATGCAGCCGCTTACAAACCAACAGACAGACGGATACAGACATTCACACAGTTTAGTCACTAACCCATGCATTCAGTAAGATACATTTAATCACTCACTTGTAGAGTCAGTCACTCACGTACTAAATCATCCATTCAGACACTTATACACCCACTCATTCTTCAATACGCCTTTCCCTATATATATTAAACATATTTAAACTTTACAGAAACACACAGTCACTGGATGATGTCATTAGTGATGTCATCAGTGATGTCATTTGAGATGTCATCAGTGATGTCATCAGTGATGTCACTGACCATGTCATGAGTGATGTAATATGTGACGTCATCAGCAGTGCATTGCGGGGGCGCGAGTTATAGTTAGCTGAACTAACTATAACGGGGGAATTTCTATGGTTTTGTACGAGTGAAATGTCCAACTAACTATAACTGTCCCTAAAACCTATGGTTTTTTCAGTGAATATATATATATATATATTCCAACCACAGTCTCGTCAACCAACTGCCGCTCACTCCTGGGTGGGTGCTACCGCAAAGCGGTGACGAACCGCTAATACTGCTGCCCAACTCCTTCGTCCATACAAAGGTACGCGGTGCACTCGCGAGTCGTTTTTAAGATTTTAATGTTACAAAACCACCATAGCTGACAAACGCATTTCGGCCATACGGCCTTTGTCAATGTTGACAAAGGCCGTATGGCCAAACGCGTTTGTCAGCTATGGTGTTCTGTAACATTAAAATCTTAAAACGACTCGCAAGTGCACCCGTACCTTTGTATGGACGAAGGAGTTAGGCAGCAATATATATATATATATATATATATATATATATATATATATATATATATATATATATATATATTTATATATATTGTCGCCAGTAGGTAGTAGTAGTTAGGACCTAGCTTCCATAGGAAAAAGTTTTTGACTTGGTTAAAACTTTGGCGTAGTTTGACCAATCTTCATGAACGGTGGCCCAAAAAAGTGTCAAGGTGGGTTCTATTGTTATGGAAAGTTTGGGGTGATCTGTGCAGTGGGGACTGAGAATTTGGGGCATGAAATAAGGTTGTGTTTGTAATGTTAATTCACATGGGTAGCTTTAGCCACACCTACAGCCCTAATCGCTGACCGGACTTACACCAAATTTTGCAGGGAGGTAGATGTCGGTTCAAGGAAGTGCCTTTTTGCTTATTTGGTGTAAATCCATTCAGTAGTTGTAGGGAAATATAAGTTTAAAATTATAGTGATATCTCTGGCCGCGGATATTTCAAGATGAATCGTGAATGCACGCGCCAAAGGGAATTCTCTGATTGGCTGTACGCAACCTGAACAGAAAGTTGCGCCTGCCATTTCATCTTTCAGGAACGGTTCCTGGGGCTGAAAATTTCTGAAAAAGCTAACATAAGGGGTCAGAGTAGAGGTACTCTGAACCCATGTTTGAGAAATGGGGGTGTTAGTGACACAACACAAGTTATGTGTCCAAAATAGATTTTTTTATTGCACGTGATATTCGCTGCGATGCCGCGACTGCCAGCACGTCAGCCATGTGTACCATTGTGGGGACATTGCCACTATCAATGTCGTCCCGAATATTGGTGAAAATATAAAAAAATATATCAGTGAATCATTAATACGCATTGTTATAGAGTTATTGAGATTTTGATAAATGTTTTTATAGAGTTATTTATATAGTGAGTTATCTACTGTGATGGTTAGAAATAATTATATAGTTATAATTTTTGGATGTGTTGGTGGCCATTGAATGTCTGCTTTTGTTTTCCGTTTTCGCGACGTGTCCATGGAGATCGCGATTGCCGACGCCATCGCGGTGTCCAGAGTCACCGCAAAAATGGAAAATAGGTTTTAGAGATGGTTGTTCTAGAAATACACTAGAAAAACATGAGTTTGAAGTGTACAGTGATAAACCCCTAGCATGTAAAATACTGTAATATGTGTGCATATATGTGTTTTCACTTTATGGAAAAGGCGTGATCAGCGCTGTTAACAGCAACATCGTGACATCCCAAATAACTGCAAAAACGGAAAATAGGTCTGAAAGATGGTTTTTAAAGAAACTTAGTACAAAAATATGAGTTTAAACATGCTTTGAAAGAAGTATGTAGATAGTAATATGTGTAGGGCAATGTTCAGAATGGATTTTTTTTACATATTATTTTTGGATGTGTTGGTGGTCATTGAATGTCTGCTTTTGTTTTCTGTTTTCGGGACGTGTCCGCGGGGATAATGATGTCGTCTTGAAAATAAAAAATGTAAAGAAAAAAACAACGCTCATTAATCCACTGAGAAAATACAAGCTTATAAAAATACCTCTTATAGAGCCATTTTAGATAGAAAATACAATATAAAAACCTTAAAAATTCAATTAAAAAATCATAGGTTAAATGAACGTTATAGGTGGGAAATAGAATTTGAAAAACCTTAGAAATTCACTGAAAAAACCAAAGGTTACAGGGACGTTGTAGTGAGGATTTAGCATTTAAAAAACCTTAGAAATTCACTGAAAAAACCAAAGGTTACAGGGGCATTATAGATAGGAAATAGAATTTAAAAAACCTTAGAAATTCAGTGAAAAAACAAAGGTTACAGGGACGTTATAGTTAGGCTGACATTTCACTCGTACAAAACCAAAGAAATTCAGCAGTTATAGTTAGCCGAGCAATGCACTGCATATGACCTCACATATCACATCACTCATGACAATGTCAGTGACATCACTGATGACATCACTGATGATATCATCCACAGAATCTCTCACACACCCACTCACACCCCAATAAACCCTTTCATTCACCCACTCCAACTTCCACACTACCATTCCCACAACCATTGACACAACCATACCAGTACGTACATACCCACTCACTTATTCATATGTCTAAACACACATCCACTCAGTCACCCATACAGCCACTCATACACCAACTCACTCACTAATACAGCCGCTGATATATCCACTCATACACCCATACAGCCACTCACATACTTTCTGTCACCCATAGAGTTACTCACACACCTATTCACTCATCCATAGAGTCAATCACACAGCCACTTACTCACCTATACAGTTATGCACACACCAACTCACTTATTCATACAGATACTAACACATACTCACTCACCTATATAGTCACTGACACAAGCACACACTCACCCATACAGCCACTATCACAATCACTCACTCATACATACAGCCACTTATATACTCCAACACTCACCTATACTGCCTTTCACATATGAAGTTACTCACCCATTTACCACTGACACATCCAGTCACTCACCGACACAGCCATACGCACACTCACTCACCCATACAACCCCTCACAGATGCACTCACGAACCCATACAGCCACTGACTCACTCACTCACTCACTCATCCATGCAGGCAGTCACACGCCCCCTCACCCACCATCACAGACACTCATACACCCATACAAGTACTCAGACAACCAATCAATAACCCATGTATCTACTCACCAACCCATACAGCCACTTACACACCAACTGACAGACTGATACAGACTTTCACACAAATTAGTCACTCACCCATACATTCACTGAGACATGTATAATCACTCATTTATACAGTCCGTCACACACCCACTAAATCATCCATACAGGCACTCATGCATGCACCCACTGATTCATTAATACACCTTGGTGTATATATAATTAACATTCATAAACATTTTAGAAACAGTCACCGGATGATGTCATCAGTGATGTCATTTGAGATGTCATCAGTGATGTCACAGACCATGTCATGAGTGATGTAATATGTGAGGTCATAAGCAGTGCATTGCGGAGGCACGAGTTATAGTTAGCTCAGCTAACTATAACTGCTGAACTTCTCTGGTTTTGTACGAGTGAAATATCATCCTAACTAGAACGTCCCTGTAACCTTTGATTTCTGCAGTGAACTTCTAAGGATTTTTTTATTCTATTTCCTAACTATAACGCACCTGTAACCTTTGTTTTATTTCAGTGAATATCTATCTATCTATCTATCTATCTATCTATCTATCTATCTATCTATCTATCTATCTATCTATGTAACTATCTAGTGGCCGCTGTCATTGGCAGCCCGTGACTTCATGGGGATGCGAGCTGATCACAACTCGCTTCACGGCCCGGTTTGTTTCCAATTTTTGAGGCTTGGACGTTGGGGACCCGAGGGAGCCTTGACACGATATCAACGGGGTCACCAGCTGCTACACGGCCCCCCCTTTGTGAGGCATTTTTAGCGCTCACACGAGCAACATTTGATCCTGCTGCCGTACTTAGCCATCAAGTGTATGCTGGGAGCTGTAGTCGTGCATTAAACTGCAGCTGTCCTGATTGCAGCAGGGTCAGCTGATCTCCAACCAATGGGAGCGCCCAAGTATGTTCAAAGGAGGGAGGAGGTGAAATCCGGTTGTAAGCCGCATCTGAAGAAGACGTAACTGTCGAAATGCATTATGCTGTGCTGCAACATGTGAATTAAAGGCTTCCCGTAAAGTACCCCGCTGTGTCCTTGGATTGCTTTGGAGAGAGTGATCGGTTTGTGATATTTTCGCGTCTGCCAGGAGCGCGATACAAGGACCCGTCCGCCAAGAGTCCTGGAACTTTGCTGGCATTGTGGTAGTTTGGATCAAGGTATTGATCGATTCCAGGACCGCCTCAGGAACGGGCCAGGCTAGTGGCCGCTGTCATTGGCAGCCCGTGATTTCATGGGGAAGCGAGCTGATCACAACTCGCTTCACGGCCCGGTTTGTTTCCAATTTTTGAGGCTTGGACGTTGGGGACCCGAGGGAGCCTTGACACAATATCAACGGGGTCACCAGCTGCTACACGGCCCCCCCTTTGTGAGGCATTTTCAGCACTCACACGAGAAACATTTGATCCTGCTGCCGTACTTAGCCATCAAGTGTATGCTGGGAGCTGTAGTCGTGCATTAAACTGCAGCTGTCCTGATTGCAGCAGGGTCAGCTGATCTCCCACCAATGGGAGCGCCCAAGTATGTTCAAAGGAGGGAGGAGGTGAAATCCGGTTGTAAGCCGCATCTGAAGAAGACGTAACTGTCGAAATGCATTATGCTGTGCTGCAACATGTGAATTAAAGGCTTCCCGTAAAGTACCCCGCTGTGTCCTTGGATTGCTTTGGAGAGAGTGATCGGTTGGTGATATATATATATATATATATATATATCCGACAAAAGATCCCAATTGCGATAACTTCAACCAAGAAGCAGGCACGGACTCCATGTATTGCGGTGCCAAGCTGTGAGCTTATTTACAGGTTAATGAAATCTGTCCATGATGAGTTTCGGCCACTATGAATGGCCTTGATCACATGATTGCGCTACGACATTTTTTTAAATTTAAATCTACATATCACGTGATTCACTCCTGATGCAACAGAATAGCAACTAAGGACAGACTATCAGAGGAATGTACCATATAACCCATGCCATTAGTGCACATATATAGAACATTACGAACACTGTCAAATTATAAACAGTACATTGTATGAACTAAAATTCATGTGACTGTTTTTACAAATAAAAACACATTTTAAACCTCACGATATAACTGGAGGAAAATGCACCATCTCATGCCTCATTGTATGGAAGATTCTCAACAATAAATATTCTTAGGTTCATGGTTATCCAAAACAATAACAGATACTGATATACTTCATGAGGAAACATATTATAACAAAAAACTGCGCAAATGCGCCTATTATACAGTACTATGAAGTTCATAAATATAGATATTCAGGCACATGCATCAAACTCAAAAATACCGATTCCTAATTTGCGATAAATAAGGAATCGCAAATTAGAAATCGCTATCCGCTATGCATGAAGCCATTCGCGCAAATCTACCGATTCGCTAAACATCGCAAAAACTATTTGCGAGTAGCGCAAAAGCGAGGCGCAAATACAGAAAACCACCTTTGCGAAATCTCTATTAGCGAGCTCGCAAAAGCGATTTAGTAATTAGCGAATTCGCAAATAGCGCGTCGCTCTGGAAACATGCTGATGACATCACAACCAGGAAGTCAGCCAGCCCATGCTTCAGTCAATGCCCAGAGGAGGAGACAGGAGGAAGGAGAGTACTGGAGCTTAGCTGAGACAACACCCAAGATTGTTTCCTGCAACTCACTGTGCACCAGGATGGGGAAGGCAACAACAGGGGATAGTGCCACGCCCAGGAAGAGGAAGCTAAAATTTAGTGAGAGAGAACTTGAAAATCTCATTGAGGGGGTGTCCAGAAACCATGACAAGCTCTTCGGAAATTGTCCCTGAAAGTGCCTGAGGCTGACAAAGGAGGATCTGGCTGCGCATCAAGAGCACGGTTAATGCAGTGGGAGTCACACACCGCAGCATTGATGACCTAAAAAGAGGTGGTACGACCTAAGAAGCCGTGCCAAGGAACGTATCGCAAAAGGCTGAAGGAGGCAAGGGCCACAGGAGGGGGCACATCTACAGTACCCAACAACACAGCCCTGGAGGACCTGGTGGAGGTGACAATTCAGCCTGAGGCAGTGGTGGGAGTAACCCAGCTGGACACATCCGGCGCGGCAAGTACCTCACAAGGTAAGATGCATGCAACCATACAGTCCTACGTAATGTCCAGTGGTGCACATACCCCCAGACCAACCCCAGTGTACAGCTCAGAATCCAGTCCACGTTTTCCCTCATACCCCCAATGCATCATGGGAGTTGTAGGCATGTCAGTCAAGTGGGCATTCCAACACAACACTGGCAAGCAAAACACGCCAACACTGCATGGCAGTCAGTGATTTAATGTGAGCCAAGTATGCATGATGTCACACAATGGGAAGGCGTACACATATTAACATTGCACTGTTTCACATCACAGACGCAGCTGAGATGGACTCGGAAGACAGTGACTGCCTACATATCTCTGAGACTCCTGCTGAGACAGATGTGGAGACACCAGATGCCCCAGCATGCACACCACCCGCACCTACCAAACGCAGGGCCCAGATCCCTTCACTGCAGCCCATGGAATCTGAGGTGGCCCCTCAACCCACCCCAGCAACCAGCCAGCCTCCTGTGACCACGCCACCTACACCACAGGCACAGGTCCAACGTGGGCGGAGGCGCAGTTCAAGGGCCCGCATTGCTGTGCAGGAAGACCAGGGTCCAAACGTGTTTGCTGGTGTGGAGTCACAGATTTTACGCGTGCAGCGCCTGCAAGCAAGACACATGGGCGCAATACAGCTACAAATATCCAAACTGGCAAAGAACATCAGCCTAATGACAGACAGTGTGCATGCACAGACAACAGCGTTTATGGAGGGGAATAGGCAGACCAACGCAAGCATTCAGGAGCTCACCAAGGCAATGCTTGTGGGCCAAAGCACAAAGAGGAGAAGGCATCGCCAGAGCATGATGTGCATGTCAGCCTATACCAGGGCCAATAACAAGCTCTGCAACACCACTGCGCAGCTGGCACGTCGCTCCGTGGCCATGCAAATAGATCTGGGCCATTACTGTGGGGATGTTGCTAGGGCCCTAGGACAAGTGACCACCGCCGTGGAACAGCTCCAGGCTGGTACTGTTGGTGGCAGCAACTTGACAGGGGAGGAGGGGAGTGAGGAGGCCTCCAGTCTTAGCAGCCTGTCGATGCCAGTGACCACTGCCAGGAGGCGCAGTTCGTGCAGCTCAACCCCTTCAGTTGCGCATCATGGTGATGTGGCCGATGCAGGCGAAAGACGTATGGGTGTGCGTGGCAGGAAGCGCTAGCCAGGCATATTCTCCTCAGTTTGGCCATGGTTACTTAACCATGGTCAATTACAGCCTAATGATTGCTAACCAGCGCATGGTATTGTTTATTTAACGTTATTTACCTATGCAATCATAGTTATGATTAGCACACATCTCCGTGTGGCTACCCATTGATACATGGGCTCATGTTAATAAATACTTTCATGGTCAGCATCTAGGTGTCATGGCTCATTATTCCCTACCTCAGAAATAATGTTGGGTGAAGTCTGCACGTTTCCTCTGCCCTTCTTCTGTGTTTGCCACATGCGCCTGTCGGAGTTGTGCGGGTGGTTGGTTGTCGCCATCTGACTTACTGTCGGACACCTCGATGTGTATGCCTCTCCTGGTGGCAATGTTGTGCAGAATGGCACATGCAGCCAAGATCCGGCAGCATCTCTCTGGACGGTACTGCAGGGCTCCACCAGTATTGTGCAGGATGCGGAAGCGGCTTCTAAGTATTCCAAATGTGCGTTCTATCATATTCCGTGTGCTGATGTGTGCAGCATTGTACATCCGCTCATGTGGTGTTGATGGGTTGAGGAATGGCGTCAGGATATAGTTACGCACGGCGTATGCGCTGTCACCTACAGGGTGGAAAGCAAAGGGTTAGCCACAGTGATGCATTTTCATTTGTTTGATTAATGTAGCGGATAGATATATGTGTGTACCCAGCAGATGTCCTTCTCAAAATTCACCTCTGGGCAGACGCGTGTGGATGCCACTGTGTCGGAAGATATAGGAGTAATGGGTGCTCCCAGGTAATTGCGCCATGATGGCCGTAATGATGTGCTTAGCATTGCACACTACTTGCACATTGATTGAGTGATATGATTTCCTGTTCTGGACGATGTATTCATTCACTGCTGGGGGACAAATAGGGACATGCGTGCTGACTATGCAGCCAATCACATGGGGGAATTGGGCTACCTGGTAGAAGTCCAGTTTTGTCTTATTCAACTCCTGCGGGGTTGTGGGGAAGCTGGTGTGGGTGTGGACCCTTGTCATCATGGCGTCAAGGAATGTTTTGAAGAAGCGTGAAATTGAGCTCTGTGATACACCTCCAGCTACAGCTTCCAACCCCTGGAAACTGCCAGAGGCATGTAGGTGCAGGCAACATTGGACCTGTACATATGCGGGGATGGCATGGGTCCTACGGGTCTGACGCTGCATTAAGGGTTCTAATTCAGCAATTAGGTGCATGATCATTGCACCGTCCAGCCTGTACTTATCGTATATCTGATCCTCAGTTTGGACCAGCACTGTGATGCGCACTCTGAGGGTCCTCTCCTGTATCCACCTTCTGCGCTGCCCTGCTGCATGGGTCCTCCTCCTCGCCATCACGTAGCGTGCAGTCATTGTGGAATGCTTCATGGGCCTTCTGAGTCTGTTTAAATAGATTTCCGATTGGTTGCACCTGAATTTTTAAATGTTTTAAACTTTACCACCTGATTGTGATTCCCCTTAATCTGCACTTGCAAAATAGCGAATTCACGGTTATTCGCTATTTGCGAATTTACATGCATTGGCTTGCAAATCCTTAGGGACTAATCGCTATTAGCGGTGGCTGTTGTGGGACTCGCTATTAAGGATTCGCTTTTGGGGTTCTCGCATTGATTGCGAGTCCCTATTTTTGCGAATGTGTTGGGTTTTGCGTAAATGGGTTGATGCATTGGGAAGCGTTGGTTAGCGTTCGCAAACGGCCTTTTTTAGCGATTCGCTGTTTTTGCGAGCCCGTTTTTGCTTGATGCATGTGCCAGATTGTAATTTAAAGCAATACAACAGTCGCAGTGGCCATATCAATCATTAAAGTGCTTAGTGCGTCTGTCATTCATCATCGTGTTTAACAATAAATCAGCCTAAATGCTTGATGCGGTACGACTAATTCCACTTTAAATAGTCAACTATAGCAATGACCATAGCAATAATTAAAGTGCATTGTGCGTCTGTCATTCATCATCTATTTTTGAAATATAGCAGCCTAAGTGCTTGATGATGTACACCTAAATTCACTTTAAATAATCAAAATGTCAGTTGTCCTATTGCTAATCAAAATGCTGTTAAAGTGCCTAATTAATAAAGTGCCAGAGTGAATGAAAAAGTGCAAAGTGCTTAATAGTACTAGAGAGAAGAACAACGGTGGCAAAGGTTACCTAATAATTTGACAATATATATGCCCACTTGCCCATCATCTAACATTAATCATACTTATTGTATGTGCCTCATATGGTTTGATGCATAGATTGTAGCTTCGAAAAGCAGATCTAAAGCATACTGCAACATCCCTAACAATAAGTGGGACATGTCTAAATCAAATTTATGATCTTAAAACCTACATAAGCAGTTAATACAGAGTTCATAGCAAGTTTATAAAAAATTTATAAAAGTTTTATAAAAAACATTTTTACCAAAAAATTCGAAAAAAACATTTATAATTTTTTTAATAAAAAATGGTGTCAATCTTCACTGGTATTGAGGCCATTGGGTGTCTTAGTGTCCAGTTCCAAAATGAATTTAGACTTCAGCTGACGCAATAATTTCTCTCTGTTCCCACCTCTCCTTGGAGCCTGAACTGCTCCAATTACAAAGTATTTGATACAGTTAAGATTATTGTTATGTGTATCATTGAAGTGGCGTGCCACTGCGTATGTTGGATCTGAATCAACAATAGCTCTCAAATGTTGTAAAATCCTCACATGCACCTGCAGTTGAGTACTGCACACTGTCACGATTGCGCAAGGGCGGACCGGGAGCAGCGAACTACAAAGATGGCCGCCGGCTTCGAACACGCAGGCGCGGGGACAGGTCAGGCAAGTTAAAGCCCGGCCTCCCGCAAGCAGCAGCGCTTCGCGTTCTAGCGGTTGTGGAGTTCCGATTTCCGTCCTACCTGTTTTCTTCCGGGTCGTCGCGCTCCTCGTGTGGGTCTCGGCGTGGTGCGGCGTTTTCTCCTGTCGGGTCGTCTTTCCTTGGCAAGTTTCAGCACATCATTCCAGTTTCCTGCAAGGATAAAAGTGCTACAGACAAGACAAGGCTGCATTAATATTTGTCACGGTAACAGCGCCTCGCGCTGACATGTTACTTTAGTATTTATTGTTTATACCGCTTACCTGATCCTGTGCTCTTGGCGCTGTGGGGATCCGCTCCGTCTAACAGGATCTACTGAAAAAAGAAAGACGGTTATTTACCTGAGTGTAAGGTTATATCATTTAAGAAAGGCAACTGTACAAGACCACTACAGGGGGATTGTTTCTACACGCTATACTTGAAGTATAGGTAGGCACATACTCAGTCTCTCTCACCTATAGTGTCACATCCTTTATAAAAGGGGCCCCCTTTCACTTACGTCTCTTTATTATTTCTTATAGCACCAGATGCAAGCTTTAAACTCCGTTATATTCTCACTACCAGTTTATTGAAGAAGAAGGGATATCCTAAGGTAGGGAAGAGAGACATAACAAAAAATACAGAAGAGCCAGCACATGTTTTTGCTTTCTAACTGTGTACTACTTTCTCCTACACACACAGCCTCGTGCCTTGTCCTGACGAATCCTGTGGTGGCCTGAGTTCCGAAGCGGAGTTCTTCCTCTTTTTTCCTTGTTTTGTTTCCCTTCTTCCCCGGGTTAGAGAAGTCGTGGACCTTACTTCTAATCCATGACGTTCCTGCAGAAACATAGGTGAGATCCTTACAGAACGCGAAGCCCAAAAAGAATAGTATTTCTTTCCGCCCGGACGTCATGGATGTTAGTCAGGTGTCACTTGCTGATTTGGCCCACATGTTGGGTAATCTAAAGGTGGAAACCCAATCCCTATCAAATAGAGTAGATACCATACAACGTGAAATGAGGACAGATCTAGGTAGAGGGTCCCAGAGTCCCGGGACTAATGTTCCAGTAATACAAGTAACTACACCTCCATCTATCCCTTTAGCGCCTCCTGAGCGTTTCTTTGGAGATACCACTAAATTTGCTGCCTTTATCAGTCAGTGTCAGCTTCACTTCATGTGCAAAGCCTCCTGTTTTCCTACAGACCAAGCTAAGGTGGCGTTTGTTATTTCCTATCTAGGGGGGTCTGCTGCCAATTGGACTATACCCCTGATAGAAAGGAATGATCCATTGCTACAGGACTATAGTGCCTTCAGAAGAGAACTCAAAAAGCTGTTTGATAGACATACCTTCACACACTCAGCTGACACCGAACTTTTAACACTAAGACAAGGAACCAAGGATTTAACCTCTTATATCTCCACGTTCTATAGACTAGTAGCTGAAGCTGGGTGGCCTGAGGAAAAGCATAGCGCTTTGTTTTACAAGGGGCTGAGAGAAGACTTAAAGGATGCATTGGCACAAGTGGTAGACCCTCCTGAGTCATGCACTGCTCTTGTAGACTTGGTGGTCGAATTGGATCATAGAATCAGTGAGCGTAAGAGAGAAAGAGGCAGGTCAGAGGGGAGAGTTTTTGCGTATAGAGAGAAAAAACCTGAGCCAGAGAGAATAGTAGAAGAATCAGAACCCATGCAGATAGGGAGCATAAGAGGGCCCCTCAGTGAAGAAGAAAGACAGAGAAGACGCGACAAGAAACTCTGCTTGTACTGTGGAAAGCAGGGCCATTTTCTAAGAGAGTGTCCTGTCAAACCAAGACAAACAAGGCGTTCGGAAAACTAGTGAGCCCGAAGTCTCAGGAGACAAGGACTTCGGGTAATTCAGGCTTTATTGTCTCATCTGTGGAGGTAGCGGCATCACATCCACGTCACTTCCTTCTCTCCTCACGTCTGAAATGGGAGCATCAAGTGGTAGATGTGCACATAATGGTTGATTCTGGTGCTTCGGGTAATTTTATGGACGCACAATGGGCTCAGAACAAGATAATCCCTTAGGTGTCTAAGCCTTCTTGGGAAGAAGTCACAACTATCGATGGTAGCACTCTGAAGTCTGGTCCCATTAAGCACACTACGATTGGTTTGACACTAGTTATTGAGAAGAAACACCACAAGCTTATTGCATTTGATCTAATACAGTCTCCTCAGTTTCCAGCTATCGTAGGGCTACCCTGGTTATGTCAACATAGCCCCTTTATTGATTGGAAGACGATGACATTAACCTTTAACCACGACCTTTGTAGAGAGCATATTCTTTCCGATCCGGGAGATCCTGAGAAGAATGTTTTATTCACCAATACTGACGATTGTGTTTTACCCTCCACGTATCAGGATCTCAGGGAAATATTTGATGTAGAACAGGCCTCTAGTCTCCCACCACATAGGGTCTATGACTGCAGAATTGATTTGCAGCCGGGGGCTCGCATACCTTGCAGTAGAGTGTACTCCTTAACGGAAAAAGAGAATGTGTATTTGAGAGAATACCTGGATGAGATGTTGAGAATAGGGTTTATCCGTCCTTCGAGATCACCTCCTTCATCTTCTCTTTTTTATACCGAAGAGAGAAGGGGTCTCAGATGCTGCATAGACTATAGGGCACTGAATACCATTACCATCAAAAACAGGTATCCCTTGCCGTTGATATCCTCCCTCCTTGATCAGATAAAAGACGCCCAAGTGTTCACCAAGTTAGACCTGCGTGGGGCATACCATCTTGTGAGGATCAAGGAGGGAGACGAATGGAAGACGGCTTTTTGTACCAAGTATGGGTTATATGAATACCTAGTGATGCCCTTTGGGCTATGTAATGCCCCGTCGGCTTTTCAATTATTTATCAATGAGGTACTTAAGGACATGTTGGATTTATGTGTCGTTGCTTATATCGATGACCTCCTGATTTATTCTCCCTCCATGCAGGAACACGTAATCCACGTAAAAAGGGTGCTAGAACGGCTGCGAGATAACCATCTGTATTGTAAGTTAGAAAAATGCCATTTCCATACTCAGCAAGTAAGTTTCCTGGGATTCGTAATCTCCCCTCAGGGACTTAGTATGGATCCACAGAAGGTGGAGGCCATTCACCGTTGGCAAGCACCACAAACGGTTAAAGAGACGCAGAGTTTTCTTGGCTTTGCCAATTTCTACAGACGCTTTATTGGTGGTTTTTCTGACTTAGCCTCCCCGATAACTAGACTGTTGAAAAAGGGTATGAAATTTCAGTGGACTCCCGAGGCAGAGGCAGCTTTTTGCACACTAAAATAAGCATTTACACAGGCACCCGTACTAAGGCATCCAGATCCGTCACGTCCCTTTGTGGTTGAGGCTGATGCATCCCAAGTGGCAGTTAGGGGGGTACTTTCTCAGACGGATCCCAGTACAGGGATTCTTCATCCAGTGGCTTATTACTCACGTAAACTGGCTCCAGCTGAAGTCAACTACTCTATAGGAGACAAGGAGTTATTAGCCATCAAAAGAGTACTTGAGGAATGGAGGCAGTATTTATTGGGGGCCAATCACAAGATAACAATCCTAACTGACCATTGTAATTTACAATTGCAACAATCTGCAAGGGCTCTATCCATGCGACAACTACGTTGGACCCAATTTTTTAGTGATTACGATTTTGTTATACAATTCCAAGCAGAAAGAAAGAATGGGAAAGCAGATGCCTTGTCACGACTAGGTTATGAATTCATTGACTCAGATGGTGAGCCCCCCCTGATTATAGCCAGAGAGCGAATAGTTGGGGTCATGTGTTCTGAAGGAAACTTTTTAGAGTCAGTTAAGGAGGCACAAACATCCACAGACTTGGAAGAGATAACAGGTACACAGGACGTCACCGTAGAACAAGAAATGTCCTATGTGCAGGGAGGCTTGGTACTCCCCACCCAAGAGCTGAGATTGCAGGCCTTAGAATGGTGTCACTCTCATCCCCTTGCAGGGCATCCAGGGTACAAGAAAACACTTGACTTACTACGGAGACACTTTTGGTGGCCTGCTATGGGAAGGGACACAAAACTCTATATTCAGACTTGTCACGTATGTGCCCAGGGAAAGGCTTCTCACCAAAGACCGGCAGGGTTGTTACAGCCTTTACCTACACCACCTAGTCCTTGGCACACAGTGTCTTTAGATTTTATTGTAGACTTACCGAGGACTGCGAAAGGGAACACTACCCTTCTCGTGGTAGTGGATCAATTAACCAAAATGGCCCATTTCCTCCCAATGGCAGGCCTCCCCACCTCTCGAGTATTAGCTTCTATATTTGTGCAGCAGGTGGTACGCTTACATGGCCTCCCCTCTGTGTTGGTATCCGACAGGGGGGCCCAGTTTATCTCTAGGTTCTGGAGAGGGATGGGAAACCTATTGCAGATAGACGTACGGCTGTCCTCGAGTCACCACCCTCAGACAGATGGTCAAAAGGAGAGGGTGAACCAATGTTTTGAGCAATACATCCGTTGCCAGGTCTTACACACTCTTGCCGATTGGGATGAGATGGTATGGATAGCTGAGTTTTCTTATAACAATAGCTACTACACTTCCACTGCTTACTCTCCCTTCTACTGCACTTACGGTTTTCATCCCCGAACTATGCTATCTCCACTTTCCTCCTCTTGCTCTACTCCTGCAGCCATAGACTTTGTAAAGGAACTACAAGATGTACACAAGACAACACAGGTGAATCTGGAAAGGGCCAAGGCTAGTTATAAAAAGGGAGCGGATGCTCACAGACGCACAGAGCCCGGATACAAGCAGGGGGACAAGGTCTGGTTATCCTCTAAGTATCTGACTTTGAGGGGTACTTGCAAATTCAAGCCTAAGTACATAGGCCCTTACGAGATATGTAAGGTAGTGAACCCTGTCGCTATGAAGCTGGACCTTCCCGCCTCAATGAAGATCCATCCAGTGTTTCATGTCTCTCTCCTGAAACCGGTAGAGCCAGGCACGCGTCTCCCTACTGTCCCTTCGCCTGTAATGGTGGATGATGAGCAAGAATATGAGGTGGAGGCGATCATAGATTCGCGTAGGGTGAGACGCAGGCTCCAGTATCTGAAACACTGGAAGGGTTATGTTGTTGAGGAACGGACCTGGGAACCGGCCAGTCAAGTACATGCCCCTCGGTTGTTGCGCATATTCCACAGACGACATCCTGAGAAACCCAAGCCAGTAGGGGGGTCCGTGGGGGGAGTGTACTGTCACGATTGCGCAAGGGTGGACCGGGAGCAGTGAACTACAAAGATGGCCGTCGGCTTCGAACACGCAGGCGCGGGGACAGGTCAGGCAAGTTAAAGCCCGGCCTCCCTCAAGCAGCAGCGCTTCGCGTTCTAGCGGTTGTGGAGTTCCGATTTCCGTCCTACCTGTTTTCTTCCGGGTCGTCGCGCTCCTCGTGTGGGTCGCGGCGTGGTGCGGCGTTTTCTCCTGTCGGGTCGTCTTTCCTTGGCGAGTTTCAGCACATCATTCCAGTTTCCTGCAAGGATAAAAGTGCTACAGACAAGACAAGGCTGCATTAATATTTATCACGGTAACAGCGCCCTCGCGCTGACATGTTACTTTAGTATTTATTGTTTATACCGCTTACCTGATCCTGTGCTCTTGGCGCTGTGGGGATCCGCTCCGTCTAACAGGATCTACTGAAAAAGAAAGACGGTTATTTACCTGAGTGTAAGGTTATATCATTTAAGAAAGGCAACTGTACAAGACCACTACAGGGGATTGTTTCTACACGCTATACTTGAAGTATAGGTAGGCACATACTCAGTCTCTCTCACCTATTGTGTCACATCCTTTCTAAAAGGGGCCCCCTTTCACTTACGTCTCTTTATTATTTCTTATAGCACCAGATGCAAGCTTTAAACTCCGTTATATTCTCACTACCAGTTTATTGAAGAAGAAGGGATATCCTAAGGTAGGGAAGAGAGACATAACAAAAAATACAAAAGAGCCAGCACATGTTTTTGCTTTCTAACTGTGTACTACTTTCTCCTACACACACAGCCTCGTGCCTTGTCCTGACGAATCCTGTGGTGGCCTGAGTTCCGAAGCGGAGTTCTTCCTCTTTTTTCCTTGTTTTGTTTCCCTTCTTCCCCGGGTTACCACTGCCACCTTGATATTATCAGGTGCCATAGGTGACTTAGAGAAGTCGTGGACCTTAATTCTAATCCATGATGTTCCTGCGGAAACATAGGTGAGATCCTTACACACACATAACGCAGTCCGCAGGTGCATTCAAGCACATACACTGCATATTCAGTTCTGCAATTAAAAAATCCTTTTAACTCTATAGGTTTGGAGCTGAAAGCTGTTACATAAGTCGACATATTGACCCCAAATTTGCATTTATAAAAACCGTTTTTTGCAGATAGCCAATTGGGCTTCATATCTAACTCTGGGCTACTCTTAACCAATGTTTTCCTCATTGAAGGTGCTCTCCGAAAAGTAAAGATGGGTTTCTTGGGTAACATGTGACCAAGGATCATATCAGTAAGCACAATAGGCCACTGTTGGTTGATAATGGCTCTGATATTTCTCCTGTCTACTATAGGTGGTAATTAGCCTATAATTAGACTCAGTGTTTGATTCCTTAGAATTGATACTCGGTCGTGGGGAATCAGCGCTGTCCCTAGGAAGGAGCATTTCTTCTCTAGATCTCATGTTGGCTTTGATCATGGCTTAATCTAATACCCTAGCATCATAACCTTGCTGAAGGAATCTGATTTTGGCTTCTTGTTGATGATGTGCCAGACCTTCTGCTGAGCTGCACACCCTCCGAATCCTTAAAAGTTCACCAAAGGGGATACTGTTGATCAAGTGTTTGGGGTGGAAGCTCGAAGCGTGCAATGTCGAGTTCCCTGCTGTATCTTTCCAAAATAGACACGTTTCTAATTTGCCTTTCTCAACATATACATGCACATCTAAAAAATCAGTGGCTGTTTGTCAATATGAGCTGTAAATTCCAGGTTAAATGCATTACCGTTAATATGTTTAACAAAAGCTAATGCCTCATCTTGTGTCCCCCTCCAAATAATAGACACATCATCTATATAACGCCACCAACTGATACATGTTTATCCCTGTCAGACCGGTGTTTCACCATGAGAACCTGCTCCTCCCACCAGGCTACATGTAAACATGCATAGCTGGGGGAGAAGCAGGCCCCCATGGCGGCACCTCTAAGTTATTGGAATATCTAATTTCCAAATGCAAAACAGTTGTTATTGAGGCACCAATTGATCATACTTAAAAGCATTCTATTGTGGTTAAAAAATTCAATTGATCTGTTGTTTAAATAATACTCCACCGCCCTCAAACTACCCCTATGTTTCATACTAGTATACAGGGAGGTGATGTCCAAAGACATGAGAATGAAATCATCGGACCAGGGAAAATCTAGAAGCTTTCTCAAAAAATCACTGGTGTCTCTAATGTAGGATGATATTCCAACCACAAACTCTTGAAGAACAAAGTCCACATAACGTGATATGTTCCCAAAAAGACCATTTCTTGCAGATATGATCGGTCTGCCTGGAACTGGAAACATGTTCTTATGGATTTTGGAGATGAAATAAATCACAGGCAGAACAGGGAATTCGTTGTACAGAAAGAGGAACTCATCTTTAGATATGAGGCCTTCTCGTTTCCAACCAGCCAGTTCATCTTGAGCCGTTTGGTCATTGCCTTAACTTGTTGCATCCCTGATTTTTTATAGCAAAAAAGATCATTTAAATGTCTATAGGCCTCTTGTTTATACTCAGTTTTACGCCGGAGCACTATGTTACCACCATTGTCAGATTTGTTAATGACCACTGTAGCATTTTTCTGTAATTTTGCCATTAATTCAAAATACTGTCTCTCACAAAATGTATGTTTTTTAGTTGTCGACCACATTTGATGCTTTAGTTTTTTGATCTCATCCACTACCCGATCATGAAAGATGTCCACCGCATCTCGTGGCATCATGGGCATGAATGTTGATGACGGCTTGAAAGGGCTTTTA
Source organism: Calotriton arnoldi (assembly GCA_963921515.1). Classification (NCBI taxonomy): domain Eukaryota; kingdom Metazoa; phylum Chordata; class Amphibia; order Caudata; family Salamandridae; genus Calotriton; species Calotriton arnoldi. The sequence continues at coordinate 146,584 of CAWUFW010012669.1, read as the reverse complement.
ATGGAAGCTGATGGATTAATTCCTTCCTTACGTAATAGGTTTTGAGTCAAACTATATATATATATATATATATATATATATATATATATATATATATATATATATATATATATATATATATATATATAACCTAGTGGCAGTTGCCACTAGGCAGTTAGAGTTTGGCCAGCTGTTCCATGGGAAAAGCATTTTTTTGTGTTGCTAGTAACTTTGGCACTGTTGGACACATCTTCACGAAACTTTCCAAACAGGTGCTACTTTGTGACTAGTTTGTTCATGGAAAGCTTTGGGGTGATTTGTCAAGGGGGGGGCCAAGAAAAAAGGGGGGGTCCCAAAAAGCAAAATCCCATTGCATTTTCCAAAGACTTCTTTGGAAAAGGCTACAGCACAAACTGCTCAACGGAATTACACCAAATTTGCCAGGAAGCTAGATCTTGGTCTACAGACTGTGTTTTTTGTGAATTGGTTTTTGAGAAATTAAGGTTAAAAAATAATTGTATATCCAGATGGATGTGTCCGCATGAGTCTCAAGAGACTCTCGTGGGGGCATCAATTTAAAAATGTGTTCTGATTGGCTCAGGAAGCTTTATTTCCCTTGGGCCTTCTCAGTCCTGTGGGAGTCAGACTCCTACGGGAACAAGCACTCTGATTGGCTGCCAGTGACATGAGTAAAATGTTGCTGGCAGCCATTACAGGACTCAGAAACTTAGTCCCCTGTCCTGAAAATGTGTAGAAAAAAGTATAAGGAGGCAGGGTAGAGATGCCCTGGTTCCCTAGGCCACCTGGGGGGGGGGGAGCAGAGGGACCCTCTGGCACCAAAAACAAAATTAAATCAGCAAACATTGCTGTGACCCCGCGGGACTCCAGTGGGATTGTAAAAAAAAAAAATGACAGCTGGGCCACTTTGCTTTAACCACGCGAGGGGGGCGTGTGGTCCCCCTTCCCTAGCATTTACAAGCCCTGTGGAGCCCAACCCCGTGCTGAAATTAAATTTATGGGGAGGGGGTATGCGTTCCCTCCCCCTCCCTGACCCATCAGAGACCCCGGAGAGCCCACCCCTGGGGCCATAATCATTGAATAAGGGGAGAAGGTCTGCCTCTAAAGACCCTGGGGAGCCCACATTGGGGCTGAAAGTACTTAAAATGGTGAGCGTGCCAAACAGACCCCCTCCCTGAGCCTTTAAAGGCCCTGGGGAGCCCACCCCTGGGGCCAAAAGTTTGCAAATTGGGGAGGGAGCCACATGACCCTCCTACTCAAGCCTCTAAAGGCCCGGGGAGTCCACCCCCCTGGGATCAAAAGTACTTAAAATGGGGAGGGGGTGCAAAGTCCTACTCCCTGAGCCATTAAAGGCCCCGGGGAGCCCACCACCAGGGCCAATTACTTTAAGGGAGGGGGCCACATGGCCCCCCTTCCTGAGCCATTAACGGCCCCAGGGACCCCAACACTTGGGCCGGCTCTCTAGCTATGTCCTAGGGAGCCCAGCCCAGGACATATCAGTTTGCCTGCTTGGCAGGAGCATATGTGGATCTCCCGCCAAGAGGGGGCAAACACCAAGTCCGCTCACAGTGAGCGAGAGCTTTAAAAATGCTCCCACCCGCTGGGAGCAGACTTTTGATCTGTTCACAGTGGGCAGGGAAACAGATCAAAATATTGCTCCTGACCAAAGGGAGCAGCATTGTTAGCTGCTTCCTTTGGGCGGGAGCAATGCCAGCTCTCGGTGCATAAAGGGAGCCAGCTTGGGCTGTGGGTTCCTGGGTGGGCACTAGGGTACCCACCTTTAAGAAATGTGGGCGCCAGGCGATGTGTGGCCCCCCTCCCCTTAATTTTTTTAAGTGGACGTGTGGGATGGTGTCCACAAGGTCAAAATGGCTCAGGGAGGGTGCAGCTTGGTCCCCTTCCCTTTATTTAAATGAGTGACCCTGCAGATTGGGACTACTGGGCCTAATAAATCTTGTGGAGGAGGGCCGTGTGCCCCCCCCTTTAATTTTAGTAATGACAGCGTAGGATGGGGTTCCCAGGGCCTAACAAGATTCGGGGAGGGGGCTGTGTGACCCACTCTTAATTTTAGTAGTGGCCATGGGAGATGTCATCCCCATGGCCTAACAAGGGTTGGGGGGTTTGCAATCCCGTACCCTTTAAATAAAGGCCCTGGGAGATGGGGTCTCCAGGGCCTGATAAGGCTCATAGAGGGGGATCACTTGGCCCCTCTCCCCTTTAAAAAAAAACATAAGACCTTGGGGGACAACTTGGCCCTCCTTCCCTTTCAAAAAACATATGGCCCTGGGCCCTTCAGAGCGTAATGGGCTTAATTAGACTCGGGTGGGGCTATTTAAAAAACATAAGACCCTGTGGCCAGCACACCACCATGCACATGCGAAGGCAGTGCACGACGGGTGGTTTTGTTTACTTATGGTATTAAAATATTACTTTATGTTAAAAAAAACTGTAGAAGTTCACTGAAAAAACAAAGATTAAAGTAATGTTATAGTTAGGTTTGATAAAAATATCTGTCTTTGTTTAAAAGAAAACCTTAGAAATTCACTGAAAAAAACAAAGGTTAAAGTAACATTATAGTTAGGTGAATTTGTCAGTGACAACATTAACGTTTTAAACATAAAAAAACACAGAAATTCACTTGTGCCCCCGCCGTGCACTGCTTAGGACCTCACATATTAAATCACTCATAACATGTTCTATGACATCATTCATGACATAGCTGATGACCTCAAATGATATCATTGATGACATCACTGATGACATCATCCAATGTGTGTGTTAGTTTGCTTTACAGTCTACATAGTGACAGGTAGCTACCATATTGGTTTTCTGCCTTATTTTCTACAGCTTGTAGCCAGCTGAGGGCCGTAAGTGTTTACAAAACACATGTGCTCCTAATGCACCATAGGTGTGTAGAGGTATTGAACACTTTATGTTTGCATTGAAGAGTAACCCTGCGTGCAGGTGACAGTTCACAGCTTGTGCCCAGCCATGGAAACATGTCCATTCGTTCACTTTTCTTTGAGTGAATAGAACTATGCAGTGATGCGCATACTTGGCACACAAACACAGGTTTTTGACAAGCTTATAGACCCAAACCCACAGTGCAGTTCTATCTTTATTTCACAATATTTTTAAAAGCAAACCTTGGTTTGCTAAACGGCCAGCCATGTTCTTCCTCCTTCAGACATAGCACTAGCATAGATACTATGAAATTCAGCATGTAGGATATTTTAATATTTCATTGTTTTGTTGGCTCCTTCATCGAAATAAACATTTAAATTATCCAAAATTCTCATACATAGATGCAGGCTTTGAAAGCATGGGGCCATAAAAGAGAAACGAATCGTACTTACCACTTGTAAAACGAGTCTGTCATATGCATCTCTGTTTTCTGTGTTTGACAATGGTAATATGTATTTGGGGCCTTAATGGAACCTCACATGGTCAGTGTTTGTGCACTGAATTACGTAGTTTGAATGATCACACACTGGGCTTCAAAATAAATGCCTGTTTCTTTGCTTTATTTTGTGCAAGCTGATAGAATCTTTAATGTGAGTGCCAAATTGCCACATTTTCTGTTCTTTGTAATATTCCATTCGCTATCTGTAAATTAGCAGTAGCTGTGAGCTCTGCAGCATGGTCCAGTAACAAGCTTCAGCTTTTGTGCTATCGTCTGCCAAGTAATAAAACTAAAACTTTCTTAATGCGTCCAAATTGTTTACAGATGGTGCGGCCAACTCAGACCCATTCTGGGCGAGTTGTCAACCCACTTGCTTCCTAGAAGTACTAAAGGAGGAAAGATATAAAAACAAACCCTAATTTGGGAGGAATGGAGTGAGAAACCAGTTTCTGGGAGGTAAGTTGTCAATTGGGGCGCTGAATTGAAGAACATCTGGTTCATGTGTTTCCAAGGGTATATTATTACATGATTGGGCAACGAACTATATGCTAGTAATAATAATGCCACAAGGCAGCTAGGACGATTTCCAGTCGGCTAGGACTGGGGAATAAACAATGTACAGAGTGTATCTCTTATCCACGCCAATATTTATAAGTGCTGAGGTGTTCATTAGTATGGCGATAATTCTTACATGATTTGAAGAACTACACGCAAGCGCCCTGATTACAAGCGCAGTGCTAAATTCTGATCTTTGTGCAAACACGTGTTTGCACAGGGACAGTGGCTTAACGAAACTTGAGGGGGACCTACGCAAAGGACATAGTGGGGCCCCCCTCCAGACTCATTAAGGAGCTCCCGGGTCAGGGAACTGTGCTGAAGGGGCCCCCTGGAGCTCAGGTGCAGGGGGCCTTTGTTATGCCACTGCACAGGGATCTGATGTTCAAGTTGTGTGACAATTTTCACACTCTCACAGGGGATTATTTATGGGACCTTGCGTCACTTTTGCGCCGCCGTTGTTTCACTTTGTAAACCCCTGCGCCACATTATACCTGCGCCAGGTATAATGTATGCAGGGGGGGGGCGTTCCGACGCAAGAAAGGGTCGTAGAAGTGACGCAGTGAAATCTATGAGATTTCACTGCGCCACTTCTAGGACGCAAATGCGTCAATATCTTACGCCTGCAGGCTTAAGACTGACCCAGGCACATTTAACATGGAACTTGCCCATGTGTAATGACCCATTGCTGGAGTTGGGTCACTTTTGTGACACACTCCAGCAATGCGTCACTTTTGTGTCTACAGATACGTCAGAAATACTGACGCAAATATGAAGCTAACTGTAAATATGAAGCATCATTAGTGTCGCAAGGAGGGCGCAATGAAAAATGACGTATCGCTGTTTTCTCGCAGCGATGCGTCACTTTCATAAATGAGGGCTACAGTTTTTACTCTAGTAAATGCCCGCTGCTCAAACCTGACAACATTTATTGGGGAAAAGACCCGTAAAAGAAGCAAAACAAGCGAAATTTGGTATGTAAAAATCATTCCACCAATGAGGACCTACAAGTACTAATTATTAACTAATACCAAGGTTTATGTTTAAACTACTGAGGGCGAACCCCTTCATCTTTTCCCTTTAAGAGCATGGGTATTTACAAGGGATGTGAAGTAGCAGGTCAAACCTGATTAAATTTATTGGGGGAAAAGCCCGTAAAAAAGGGCAAACCAAGCAGAATTTGCTGTGTAAAATACCGATTCCACATGTTATGCCCCATTTGCAAGTTAAAAAGATGGAATAGGAGGTATTTATCACACTTGACAAATACCTCAATCTGTGTTAATATTCACTCCGCGAAGTATAACTGAGGTAGAGGTGAGAATCACCTGTATGTTTTCCTTTTTTCCTTTTGAGTCACAGTTCCCTTTGGGGGCTAGGGAAATCTACCCAGACTTGACTCCTCAAAAAGTCAAGTTGTCGCTACTTGTCTAAATCCTTATAGCAGCACACCACTTAACATTTTCTAGATGGAAAGTTCTGCTCATTAATATTTTTATCAAAATGGTTTTTCAACCATTCTATTGGACCATTCTACGAAACATCGGGGTTGCTTTTGTATTTCTAGATGATCAGTCGAATAACCAGCAGGAACAACAAATCACTCAGTATTTTTTTCAGTGACAACTGCCTTTATAATTGCTAAGCTGTTTTCAAAGATTGATTGACACATTACAAACTTCTTTGCATGATGTGCTCTCAATATTGCTACAATTGTCGACGTTATGAAAACATATGGAGTTTGACAAAAAAACTTCTAATTCGGGGCAAGTCGTTTCCTTATATTAATATGGATACTTTAAACAAGGCTTCCCACACATCATGTAAAAAATAATACATATATTATGGCATAAAGTGGTTGCCATAGGTATTGATTAGAGGTTAAGTGAATTCAATATCAGAGTGGGAGAATTAAAGAATTTTGGGCCACATGTATCATGCATTTCTACTAGTCACAAATGGCCCAATTCGCAGAATCGGATGTTTGCGACTGGTAAAATGCATTTTGGTATGTATGACTTCCAATCTGCGATTCGATAACATGTTACCAATTCGCAGTTTGGAATTGCAAATACATACCAATTTAGTATTAGGGAAGGGCGTGTTTATGGCGTCCCTTCCTAATACCAAATTGCAGCGGTATGTAGGAATGTTTTGTGACCGAAATGCGGTCGCAAAACATTTGCATTTTGGGCCAGATATATGAAGCATTTTAACATAGTGCTGCTTTACATTACTTAGCGCCAAGGGGGCGTACCATGGGTGGTGTATGGGTGTTCCCATGCAACCACCCAAGCTTTCTGATGCTAAGCCATATTTACTTTTAAAAAAAGACAAGTTTTAGCGTCAGAAAATAGCGCCCATTTCAGATAGGCGCTATGAAGAAGAGATGCTTTTATTTCTCCTTTCTTTTCCAACTTTGCATGTGTGCTGCACTGTACAGCACACATACAAAGTAGGAAAAGGTTTGAAGTTAGTCTAAGCATAGTATTTTGTACTGGAAGGTAATCCTTCCAGTACAAAACCTATGCTAGACTCATGGAGACACCCTTGCACTACGTTGCAAAGGTGTGTCCGTGGGCACAGCCGCACATTTCTTTGCAGGCGACAGGGAGAGGGTAGGAGAGTGCCATATTTCTGTAAATATGGCGCTCTCCTGCTCTCTCCTCCTCACACAGCACAGCGCAGCATTTTCGGCTGCTGCACTGCGTTGCATGAGAAACTGGTAAGTCTGGGCCTCAGTCTGTGAAAGTGGGAGATGGAATATACAAACCAAAATAGATATAAACGTTTTGGGTGTGTGACTATTTTTGCTAGATTAACTTGGTCATCCATGGGAGGTTCTTCCACCACGGGTTAGTGGCAACTAGAACGGTTGTCTGATTGACAAAATGGGTATCATCCAGCTGAATACCCCTAATCAAAAGAATCTGGGTTTTAGTAAGATTAGCCAGGGACTAAACCAAATGAAGTTGATATTTATTCTATAGCATTCCAGGCAATATGGACCTCCGTTGTGAGGATGAGTATGCCATCAACCAAGATGATCACTTTAAACAAGCAATTACCACAGATTACTGGTGTGATCAGAGTCGTTTGCATATTTGCATGTTTGAAATAATGTCTTACTATTGAGAATGTACAGAATGAGGGGCCATGGGCAGCCTAGCCTCACTCCTGCCCTACAGCACCGGAAATATCACCATCAAAAGATATCCACAGCCTCTTGGGATTTATACAATACCTTTAACTACTGTATGTTTGTGAATGAAATCTGTATCTTGGCTATGACAGCTGACAGGAAGTTCCAGTTGAATCACATGGATTTAAGCAAGGCAAACCTATACCTACCTAATGCATGTATCTTCTAAAAATGTTGGGGGCATATTATCAAGCGGCAGCGATAATTATCGCTGGCCGCTCTTAGCGTGAGGATTATTATCGCCGGCTATCGCTGGAAATTATCGCCATGCTAGCGCTGTATTAACAACGCATAGCGCAATGGCGATAATTATTCCAGCGATAGCGGTGTTTTCCATGGAACATCGCTGGTTTTCCAGCGATGTTCCATGTAAAACGGCGATATCCTTGATGATAGGGCCTGGGGTCTTAGCCACACAATCCACCCCCATGTTAGGTATGCCTTAGTCAGGAATTTAACAGACGTTAAATTCCTGCGTTAAAACATACTTATCGCGATTTCAAATATCGCTACCCCTCCTTGATAATATCGCGAAGCTGCCTTCGCGATATTATCCCATGTTGTTTTCACAGCCACGCCTCCTTTGCATCTCATTATCGATGCGAGGCGTGTGAAAAACGGGCCCTCACTCAAGGAATCACGCGCTACCGTGTCCTTGGTGATAATGCGATAAAATTATCGCCGCTTTTCGCCCGAAAATGGACGCTAAAGCGGCGATAATTTTATCGCGGGGCATTGTAGATATGCCCCGTTGGTCTTCTATATTTAGATGATCATATATTTTGGCAGCATGGTGTTCTGGACTCAATATTAAGGTGGAATACTCTCACATTATGACATGGACAACCTACAGTGGTAATGGGGTTAAAAGTCGTGTAAGTCATCTGTTTAGTTCTCTAAGCAATCTGTCCAGGCTAGGTGCCTTCACATTAAGACTTCCTGAACTTCTTGAAGATTATTCTGGAGAAAGAATTGCTCGCCTCGTTTGGATTTTAGCATTTAAAGTGTGAACACTGCTGGACTTGCTTTAATCTTTTATGCATTCGTTGGGATGACTGAACAGGATTTGCTGCTGCACAGAAGATCATAGTGGGAGCTGGCGCACAGTCAGGCTGACCGGTGAAGCAACTTGGGCGGATAGATCAGTAGGTTGGTCCCAGTCTACTCTCTGTTTTCTAAGTCCCACATTTTTGGATTTTGCCTACCTGGGCACATTTAGCACCACCACCAAAGGTTCATGACTGAAGGGGCACCACTTGGGAGGGAGTTAGGACTCATTCAGGCTGGAGGGAGCCTTGTCTGTACCTCAGGTTCTGAAGAGGAGGCTAGCAAGCTAGTCCTTGTAGTCACTCTGGCAGTCCTGGGTGCAGGTGATGAAGATGGGCTCAAGCAGCAGGGCAGGCCTCTGAGGGTTCAAGTCAGGCTCCAGGCAGAAAAGCAGTCCTTCCTGGTTCAGCAAAGCAGCCTCGTGGAGTACACAGAAGGCCACAGCAGCAGGCAGTCCTTCCACAAGTCAAGGCAGTGAACTGAAGAGTGGGATTGAGGGTCTTATTTTTATAGCTGGTACCTTCCGTGAAGTAGATGACATTTCTAAAAGTTTTCCTTTGAAGTGGATGAAATTTCCTGACTCCCTGCCCTGCCCTGGTTCCAAGCTGCCTGCTGGGACAATGCAGTGGTGACAAGTCCTTTGTGTGAGAACACTGCCTATTCAGCTGCAAGTGGGGATGTGCCCAGCTCAGCCTCCTCGCCCCATCCTGCCAGTTGATGGCCCATTCAGGCACACCTAATCCCTCCATTGTCTGACTGTCTGGGAGGAATTAACAAAGTTTAACTGCCAACTACACCTAGTCATTTGAATTAGGACAGGCTGTAGGAACCAAATACCAAGTGTAGGGCAACTTTCAAGTAGTGGTATTTTCACAATTGTATTTTAAAATTTGACTTTACCACTAAAGAAGATTTTTAATTACAATTTCAAAGATACCTAACATAAAATGCTTTCCTGTTCCCAATCAAAAGTTAGCATGTATTAACCCCTTCGCTGCTAGGCCTTTTCCCCCCTGTGCTAAGCCTTTTTTTGGCTATTTGGCGTAGTTCGCGCTTAGGCCCCTGTAACATTTTGACCACATAAGGTATTCATGCCAAATTTGCGTCCTTTTTTTCCAACATTATGGGGATTCTAAAGGTACCCAGGGTTTGTGGATTCCCCTGGAGGGGACCCAGAAATTAGCCAAAATACAGGTAAATTTGTTTTTTTTGTGGAAAAATGGGAAAAAAGGGCTACAGATGAAAGCGTCTGGTTTTTCCCTGCAAATGGTATCAAAAAGGGGTTGTGGTGCTGAAATCACCATCTTCCCAGTTTTCAGGGACAAGCATACTTTTGTCAGAAAACCAAAATATTTTACACAGTTTTGGCATTTTTCTGGGACATAGCCTATTTTTGCTATTTTTGGGCTTTCAACCTCTTTCCAGTTAATGGTAGAAATGGGTATGAAAGCAATAATGGATCCTGAAAAGCTATACATTTTAGAAAAGTAGACAAAATTCTGAATTCAGCAAGGGGTCATTTGTGTAGATCCTTCAAGGTTTCTTTATAGAAACTAACCGTTGAATATAGGAAAAATTGAAAATTAGTTGAAAACAACAGCCATTTGTGTCAACGTTTTCACCTGTAACTTCTTCTAATTATGACAGCTGTTTAAAAGCAATATACCGTTAGATCCACTGGACCTTTCTGGTTGTGGGGATATATAGGACTTGTAGGTTCACCAAGAACCCGACGAACCCAGAGCCAATAACTGAGCAGCGTCTTGCAATGGTTTTTTATTATGTACCGGGTATATAGCAATTAATTTGGGAAAATATATACATGGAAAAATCGGTATGAAAGACACCTATGTATTTCAGAAATTGGAACAAAATGTAGAGTTTAGAAACAGTAGATATTTGCACATTTCCGAGATTGTGAGTAACCATACTAGCATGAGAATTATAGGTCATTTTTCAAAATGACTTCTTTTTTATATATTGTCTTCATTTGGAAGGCAGAAATGCATCACAAGTCAATAGGTAATAACAGTTGCTCTACAATTCTGGGGCCGATTCCGATTCGGGCCGGAATTCTCTCCGACCGAGCCGGACCCGGAGAGAATTCCGACCGAATCGGACCCTAGCAGTCCGACCGAACGAGTACGATGCGTTCGCATGCTATCGAACTCGATTCGGTCGGACTCCCATTGAAGTCAATGGGAGCCTGTCGTACGGCGCGTACGCGGGCTCCCATTGACTCCAATGGGTGCGAGGCGGTCAAGGCGCCCCCTACAGCGTGTATGCGTCCATGCGCATCGCGGCGTACATGCACAGGTAGGGGGACCCATGGGTCCCCCTGTGTGTGACTCGCGCGCCTACGCGTACAGGGAGTCCGACGCGGACCCCCAAAGTCCGGCTCCGACAGCTTTTTCGAGCCGGACGGCGCGAGTCGATCAAAGTGGTCGCGGCGCGCATCGTACTTACCCGGCCGGGAAACGTCTCCATGGCGCGGTGCGAGTCGTGTCCATGCGAGTCGGTCGGAGCGTGTTGAAGCCGCGTTCGAGTCGGTCGGAGATTTCGCGGGTGCCTGCATCGTACTCGCTCGGCCGGACCCGCGTACGATTCGGTCGGGAAACAGGGCTCCGAATCGGATCCGGTAAATCCGAATCCGATTCGGAGCACTACCGGCCGAGATCGGAATCGGCCCCTCTGTGTTACCCTAAGTCTCCCGATAAAAATGGTACCTCACTTGTGTGGGTAGACCTAGTGCCCGCGACAGGAAACGGCTCAAAACGCAACGTGGACATACTTTGATTTTACAGTGAAAACTGACCCTTTTTTTGTAAAGTGCCTAGCTGTAGATTTTGAACCCTAGCTCTGCCGGCATCTAAGGAAACCTAGCAAACCTATACATTTTTGTAAACTAGACACCCAGGGGAATCCAGGATGGGGTGACTTGACTGGCTCTCGCCAGGTTATATTACCCAGAATCCCTTGCAAACCTAAAAATTTGTTTAAAAAACCACATTTTCCTCACGTTTCTGTGGTGGAAAGTTCTGTAATCTGCGTGGATCCACAAAATTCCCCCCACCCCACGTTCCCCAAAGTCTTCCGAGAAAAATGGTACCTCACTTGTGTGGGTAGGCCTAGTTCCCGCGACAGGAAACGGCCCAAAACGCAAGGTAGACACACCACATTTTCACAGTGAAAACGGACTCTTTTTTTGCAAAGTGCCTAGCTGTAGATTTAGAACCCTAGCTCTGCCAGCACCTAGGGAAACCTAGCAAACCTATACATTTTTGAAAACTAGACACCCAGGGAATCCAGGATGGGGTGACTTGACTGGCTCTCACCAGGTTCTGTTACCCAGAATCCCTTGCAAACCTAAAACTTTGTCCAAAAAACACATTTTCCTCACATTTCTGTGGTGGAAAGTTCTGGAATCTGCGTGGATCCACAAAATTTCACCCACCCCGTGTTCCCCGAAGTCTTCCGAGAAAAATGGTACCTCACTTGTGTGGGTAGGTCTAGTGCCCGCGACAGGAAACGGCCCAAAACGCAACATGGACACACCACATTTTCACAGTGAAAACGGACCCTTTTTTTGCAAAGTGCCTAGCTGTAGATTTTGAACCCTAGCACTGCCGGTACCTAGGGAAACCTAGCAAACCTATACATTTTTTAAAACTAGACACCCAGGGGAATCCAGGATGGGGTGACTTGACTGACTCTCACCAGGTTCTGTTACCCAGAATCCCTTGCAAACCTCAAAATTTGTAAAAAAAAAACATTTTCCTCACATTTCTGTGGTGGAAAGTTCTGGAATCTGCGTGGATCCACAAAATTCCACCTACCCCACATTCCCCAATGTCTTCTGAGAAAAATGGTACCTCACTTGTGTGGGTGGGTCAAGCACCCGCGACAGGCAAGGGCCCAAAACCTATTGAGGTGACTTCAAAATTACCTATCACAAAACAACCTGGTTTTGCAAGGGGGGGGTCCCATGAATTTTTGGCCCCGGACTCGGCGGCCATCTACGGAAACCTACCAAACCCACACATTTCTGAAAACTAGACACCATGGGGAGTCCAGCAAGGTATGGCTTGCATGGGTCCCCCAACATTTCCCTACCGAGAATCCCCTGCAAACCTCAAATTTAGCTGAAAAAAATCACTTTTTTCTCAAATTTCTGTGTGGGAAAGTTCTGGAATCTGCGTGGATCCACAAATTTCATTCTACACAGCATTCCCCCAGGTCTCCGGATAAAAATGGTACCTGGGCTGACCCCAACCCTGAATGAAAAAAAATAAAAAATCCTGAGGCCTAGAGGGCTTTCAATCCCCCCCCCCCGGGGCTGCCCAGAATGCCCCCACCCCAAAAACAATTACCACAGTCTTTCTGCCCCTCCCCGGAGGCATATTTGGGCAATAGCCCCTTATCTGCCCCCTACATTATAAAATAAAAAATCCCTGGTGCCTAGTGGGCTTTCCCCGGGGGCAGATCAGGGGCTATTGCCCCCATCTGCCCCTGGTGGGAGCAGAAAGACTGTTGCATTTTTTTGGGGGGGGGGGGGCTGGGGGCATTGCCATGCCCTTTTTGGGCAGCCCCCACCCCAACGTCAATAAAAAAATCCCTGGTTTCTAGTGGGCTTTCTGCCCCCCTGGAGGGCATATTGGGGGCTACTGCCCCCGTCTGCCTCCTGGGGGGGCAGAAAGACTGACATTTCTCTGGGGGGGTGGGGGCATTGCCATGCCCTTTTTGGGCAGCCCCCACCCCAACGCCAATAAAAAAAAACAATCCCTGGTTTCTAGTGGGCTTTCTGCCCCCCTGGGGGGCATATTGGGGGCTCTTGCCCCCGTCTGCCCCCTGGAGGGGGCAGAAAAACTGACATTTCTCAGGGGGGGCATTGCCATGACCTTTTTGGGCAACCCCCACCCCAACATCAATAAAAAAAAAAAATCCCTGGTTCCTAGTGGGCTTTCTGCCCCCCCTGTGGGGCAGATTGGGGTCTACTGCCCCCATCTGCCGCAGAAAGTCTTAATTGTCTCTGGGGGGGCATTGTCATGCCCTTTTTGGGCAGCCCCCACCCCAATGTCAATAAAAAAAATAATCCCTGGTTTCTAGTGGGCTTTCTGCCCCCAGACTGTTACCAACAAACAAATATGGGGGAGCAAAGGCCCTTGCCCAAGGGGCCGCTCCCAACTCCCTGGTGCTACTGGGTGGATCCCTGCTTGGGGATCGCCCTCCTGGGGTGATCCCCAAGCAGGGATCCACTAGGGAAGGGTACCATTAGAAAGGGGAGATTCTCCCCTTTCCAACGATACCTCTCTCATCTTTTTCGGTGCTCGGGGGGCTGAGATAGCCCCACAAGCACCGAAACTGAGAAACTGAAACTAAGTTTCAGTTTCGTTTTCATTGCAATGACGATAACGCGCCATGCGTGCCGATCGTCATTGCAATGAAAATCAAAAATAGGCCTGGTGAGGTTGGGGAAGCTCTTCCCCACCTCCCCAGGCAAAAAAAAAAGGGAAATCCCTTTGCTGTCTGCAGCAGAGGGATTCCTGAGCATGTGCTCATGACGGAATGGTTCCGTCATGAGCACACTAGAACTTGTGTTCATGGCGGAACCATTCCGTCATGAGCATAGAAGGGGTTAAATGTAATAAGGCAATCCAATGTTATCTAATGGGACAGGTAGGCCTCAAAGTAGTGAGAAAGGAATGTAGGAGTTTTTCACTACCAAGACATGTAAAACTTAAAAGTACATGTCCAGCCTTTTAATTATAGTGCACCCTGCCCTGTAGGCTACCCAGGGCCTACCTTGGGGATGACTTATGTGCAATAAAAGGTGAATTTCAGGCATGACAAGGGTGTTATAGTGCCAAGTCGAATTGGCAGTTTATAACTGCACTCAGGCTGCAATGGCAGGCCTGGTACAAATTTTAAGGGGGCTACTTAAGTGGGCGGCACAATAAGTGCTACAGGCCCAATAGTTGCATTTAATTTACAAACCCTGGGTATATGGTACCACTCTAAAAGGGACTTATAAGTAAATTAAATATGCCAATCAGGTGTGCGATAATTTTGCTATATTTAGGAGAGTCAGCACAAGCACTTTAGCACTGGTTAGCAGTGGTAAAGTGCACAGAGTCCTAAGGCCAACAAAAACAAATTTCAGCAAAAGTCAAGGACAAAAGGTAAAAAGAGTAACAGCATGGCATGGCAGGCTGAAGCAGGGCTATCTGGAATTAGTGTTTTCTTAACATATGATTGCTGAACTTAGGAAAAAAGGGTTGAAGATCTGCACTCTCCTGGTGGCAAATCCATCTGCTCCTCTGTGCCATTTTTCTCAAATGGCATAGAAAATATAAGAACAATGAAGTCCTTGAAAATCCATTAAATACTAATATCATGCACTCCATCCTTTCTGATTCGATGCAACATTTTGATGGTAATATTTTGGCCAATGATTTTTTCTGAAGTTGCTGAACGTTTTGTTGTAGAAAGGAAGGCATGTAACACTTGAAGTGCATAGAGCAGTTCCACACTTTTACTGCCTGTGTGCCCCATGGATATCGAAGACAGAATATTCTGTTGTGGAAATATCGAGGACAAATGATCAACACTGAAATTCTACATACATGTCCCATGACTATATATATATATATATATATATATATATATATATATATATATATATATATATATATATATATGTATGTATATATATATGTATGTATGTATGTATGTATATATATATATATGGGACTGGAGAGTATATATATTATCTACTGGCGGTCGCCAGTAGATAGTTATAGTTAGGACCTATTTTCCATAGGAAATCCGCAACATTCTATTCCCAATAACTTTGGCGCCGGTTGACGAATCTTCGCGAAATTTTCAAAACTTATGGCCCGCTCCGGTCCGCTCCTATCCTGAAAGTTTCGGGGTGATTCGTCAAGTGGGGGCCGAGAAAAAAGGGGGGTCCCAAAACGTGTTTTCCCCATGCAATTTTCCATAGGAACCTTTATCGCAGCTACAGCCCGAACTGCTGAATGGAATTACACCAAATTTGGCAAAAAGGTAGCCCTTGGTTCAGAGTCGTGCCTTTTGGTTAAATGGTGTAAATCCATTCAGTAGTTCCTGAGAAAATCAAAAGTAAAACCACATATATATCTATGGCCGCGGAGGGTCCGCGCACCCTGAGCGCACCTTCCCGATCATGAGCTGTATTCTAATTGGCTGTCAACACTCCAAACCAGGAAGTGTTGGCAGCCATCTTGTTCCCCGGTAGAACCGAGGCACAAGAAACAAGTGCGCAAAACGCAAAAAGGGGGCAGGGTAGAAACACCCTGACCCCCTAGGCCTGCTTAGGGGGTCCCACAAGGACCCCCAGGGCCAAAAACAATTTTTTTAAATCGGCAAGATGCGTGCAGGGTGCGCGGATCCCGCCGTAAAAAAAACAACAAATCAAGGGCTCCCGCGCTTTGTTGTTATTTGGCCCCCGGGTGGGCCAAGTCCCGGGGGCATGCGGGGGTTTGTTAATATTAAATGTGGGGGGGCCCCCCAAGCCCCAGGGACTGCCACCCCCGGGGCTTCAACTAAATAATGGTGGCGGGGGGCACACGGCCCCCCCGCAGCCCCGGGGACCGCCACCCCCGGGGCTTCTTTTAAAAAAAAAAAAATACCTGTGTGGGGGGGGCTTGAGCCCCCCCACACACCTTGGGGACCGCCACCTCCCCGGGGCACTAACAATTTTAAAAGCAGGGTCCGTTTCGGACCCCCGAAGCCCCGGGGACCACCACCTCCCCGGGGCTTTGCAGATGTTGGGAGGGGGGCCGCGCGGCCCCCCTCCTGGAGCCTGTGATGGCCCTGGGGACCACCACCCCCCAGGGCCGGCTCCTGCAGTGTCCCGGGGTGCCTACCCCGGGACACTGCTGTTTGCAATGGCAGGGCGGGAGCCGCGCTGCTCCCGCCCTGTCATTGCAAACTTGCTTTGCTTCATTGAAGCGAGAGCAGGAAACCTGCTCTTGCTTCAATGAAGCAAAGCAGATGCTTTTCCATAAGGGGAGCTGCATGTCAGCAGCTCCCCTTATGGAAAAGCAATGCCGGCTCCCGCAGGACGCGGGGAGCCGGCGGGACTGTGGGGGATTACGGTCCCCAACGAGTGGCCAGGACGGGGGGCCATGCAGCCCCCGTCCCCAAAAATCAAAAATATTAAAAAAAAAAAGAAGGACGCAAAGGCCGGCCCTGGGGGATGGGGTCCCCGGGGCCTTAAATGGCCTGAGGAGGGGGGCCACGCAGCCCCCCTCCAAATATATATATTTTTTAAAACAGTGGGCATGCCCCAGGGGGTGGGGTCCCCGGGGCCAATAGGGGCCCAGGGAAGGGGGGCACGCGGCCCCCTTCCCGTTTTTAAAGAAAAAAAAAAAAAAAATGCTCAGGCCCCGGGAGATGCGGTCCACGGGGCCAAAAGTGGCCGAGGAAAGGGGGGCCACACAGCCCCCCTCCCATAAAAAAAAAGTAATGAAAAAAAAAAAAGACCGGCATCGTGCCGGAGGCCCCGCCCCCTCCCTGCAGCACTCTGCAAACGCGCCCCCTGGTGCGTTGTAAGATGGGGCATGTTTGAAGTTGGGGAATTAATTCCTCTTCAATCCTGAGGGTTCCTGGGGTCCAACTAGCCCATCAGGTACGTCCAGTAAGCGCCACAGAGCTGCGTTGCAGAGAGGTGTAAAAAGGGGCGTGGCCTCTGAACACCTCTCTGCAACGCAGCTCCCTGGCGCATACTGGAGGTACATGGTGGGCTAGTTGGACCCCAGGGACCCTCAGGATTCAAGGGGACTTAATCCCCCAACTTAAAACGCACCACGGGGCGCGTTTGCACAGTGGTGAAGGGAGGGGGCGGGGCCTGAGGAGATATGTGTGCAAACATGCCCTGTGGCGCGTTTGAAGTTGGGGAAGTTGGGGAATTAATTCCTCTTCAATCCTGAGGGTCCCTGGGGACCACCTACCCCACCAGGTACCTCCAGTAAGCGCCACAGAGCTGCGTTTCAGAGAGGTGTAAAAAGGGGCGTGGCCTTGGACCACCTCTCTGCAACGCAGGTCTGTAGTGCTTTCTGGAGGTACCTGGTGGGCTAGTTGGGACCTAGCGACCCTCAGGATTCAAGGTGACTTAATCCCCCAACTAAAAACGCACCACGGGGCGTGTTTGCACAATGGTGAAGGAAGGGGAGCGGGGCCTCAGGTGAGATGTGTGCAAACATGCCCTGTGGCGTGTTTTAAGTTGGGGGATTAAGTCCCCTTCAATCCTGAGGGTCCCTGGAGTCCAACTAGCCCACCAGGTACTTCCGGTAAGCGCCCATGAGCTGCGTTGCAGAGAGGTGTAAAAAGGGGCGTAGCCTCGGACCACGTCTCTGCAACTCAGCTCTGTGGCACTTACTGTAGGTACCTGTTGGACTAGTTGGACCCCAGGGACCCTTAGGATTCAAGGGGACTTTATCCCCCAACTTAAAACGGCCAGAGGGCGTGTTTGCACACATGTAACCTCAGGCCCCCCCCCTCCCTACACCAGTGTGCAAACACGCCCCATGGCGCGTTTTAAGAGGTTGTTTTAATCTCCCTGCCCTATTATGTACTAGGGAGTTACAGAGGAGGTCATGCTGATCACAGGGGTACCCCAACGCATAGTGTTCCCTAGTGTATGTAGGTGTTTTAACTGTATTCTAAGTGTCTTTTACCATAGCACTGGCTCTAGGCCTGGTTAGTCAGAGTCAGTTACCACCAGTACACGTCTGGAAAAGGTGTGGGCACAGGATGATTTTGCAACAAGGCCTCTTTCTGCTCCTCTGTTGGTTCTTTCTGCACATGTCTTGCTTCTTCCTGGTTTTTCTTCGTCTTTGTGGACTTCTGTTTCTTTCGACATTTATTTTGCTTCTTTCTGTGCGTTTTTCTTCTTTCTTCACATGTCCTACTTCTGTAGGCATAGTTACAAACTAGCATTTGAAAAACCTTTGAAATTCACTGAAAAAACCATAGGTTTCAGGCACGTTATAGTTAGAAATTAGCATTTAAAAAACCTTAGAAATTCACTGAAAAAACCATAGGTTTTAGGGACAGTTATAGTTAGTTGGACATTGCACTCGTACAAAACCCGTGAAATTCCCCCGTTATAGTTAGTTCAGCTAACTATAACTCGCGCCCCTGCAATGCACTGCTGATGACGTCACATATTACATCACTCATGACATTGTCAGTGACATCACTGATGACATCACTGATGACATCTCAAATGACATCACTGATGACATCACTGATGACATCATCCATGTGATAATTTGATGCTTCTTCTCACACCCTAATATAACCTTTGATACACCCACTCTAAATTACAGACTGCCATTCTCAAAACCATAGACACTCCAACACCAATAACTACATACCCACTCACTGATTCTTAGGTCTACACACACATCCACTCACTCACCCGTGCAGTCACTCATACTTACGGTCACTCAGTACAGGACTATCATATACACTCATACACCTACATAGACACTCACACACTGCCACTCATCCATAGAGGTACTCACACACCTAGTCAGTCATGCAAATAATTAATCACACTGCCATTTACTCACCTATACAGTTATACACACACCAGCTCACTTACTCATACAAATACTAGCACATTCTTACGCTCTTATACAATCACTGATACAATTACACACTCATCCATACAGCCACGCTCACAATCACACACTCTCACTTATACCCATTTATATACTCCAACACACATATATACTGCCTTTCACATATGTAGTTACTCACACATGTACCACTGAGATATACATTCACTCACTAACACACCCATACACACACTCACCCACCTATACAGTCCATCACAGATGCACTCTTGAAACCATGCACCCAGTGAATCACCCACTCACACATCTATGCACAGAGTCACACACACCCCACTCACACAAACACTCAGGCACCCATACAGATACTCAGACAACCAATCAATAACCCATGTAGACACTCATGTAGCTATTCAGAAACCCATGCAGCTGCTTACACACCAACAGACAGACGGATACAGACATTCACACAGTTTAGTCACTAACACATGCATTCAGTAAGATACGTTTAATCACTCACTTATAGAGTCAGTCACGCACCTACTAAATCATCCATTCAAACACATACACCCACTCATTCTTCAATACGCCTTTCCCTATATATATTAAACATATTTAAACTTTACAGAAACACACAGTCACTGGATGATGTCATCAGTGATGACATCAGTGATGTCACTGACCATGTTATGAGTGATGTAATATGTGACGTCATCAGCAGTGCATTGCGGGCGCAAGTTATAGTTAGCTGAACTAACTATAACGGGGGAATTTCACGGGTTTTGTACGAGTGCAATGTCCAACTAACTATAACTGTCCCTAAAACCTATGGTTTTTTCAGTGAATATATATATATGCATATATATATATATATATATATATATATATATATATATATATATATATATATATATATATATATACTCTCCAGTCCCGTTCATACACATACACATACAAACAGGCGCTGACTCCATGGATATCCAACACAAAATTTAATCACCAGATAGACCCTGATGCATTTCGGTGGTCAAGCCGCCTTGTTCACATACCATATATATATATATATATATGTAGAAGTGGAGTTAGGAATAGTAAATCTATGCTTTCTCTACATGGACTTATCTTTCAAATTTTTTGTCCTCGATATTCTTATTTCACAATATTTCTGTGTTTGATATTCAGTAGCACAATCCGCCTGCCGTGTTCCCACAATCCTCCTGCCATAAAATACTCTTGTCATAATTATGAATATAATAAAAACATTCATTTTATTTCAGCTTAAAATCACTAAGATAAGACCCCAACAATAGTACATTAATACAGATATAATCCAATCAAGATGAGCAAGAAAAGAGAATCTTGGATCTAATAGGCCAGGCACTTTCAAGGTATTTTGCAATTGAAAACACAATATAGGGTGTAGTGTCTGACCTATAGATTCTCAGTGCGACCCAAGATTGATGGGTTCCCAACATCGGACATAAGGGCACGATCCAACGCTTATGCTGCCTAAATATACATTGGACAGAAAATAAAAAATGTTCATCAGATTCCTCTGCCTTGGAACAGACTGGGCAGATTTATAATTCCTTCAGTGGAGCCCTTCCACTTAGCAGGGACGTTTGCAAGTGGGAGGGCACCAAGCCTGAATATAATGTAGAGTGAGGGCTTTGGCAAAGAGAGAGTCGATCTCTTCCATAAAAGGCTCAAACCTGGGTGTTGGTTTTATCTCCAGGAATCTGTTTGTAAGTAAGCCATGGTTTCGAGAATGGACCACAACCCTCTTTTCATTCTCCCAGTATAGAGTCTTAACCATTCGGGAAGGGAGAGGGGTATTGGACATTGGGTTTGTCCAAAGGTTTATCAGACTCAGAGAGGTTAACACCTCTTTCGCGTACTTAAGCCATGGGGGGGGCCACTTGTACTTTATGCCTCTCCAAAATGCCTCTCAAACCAACCCTATATGGTTCTAGCTCATTGGTGTACCATATTCTCAGCCATTATCAAATTAGCTCAAGCCTCACCTTGGGGATAATGCATTGCATGTCTAAATCATGTTTAAAAATGTATGGAGTGCTTTGGGGGAGTTTAAGAGCCACCCTCAAAATGTATTTTCAGCAACGTCTAATGCATCAATATTGCATTGGCTCCAAAGTTCCACTCCATAATTTGCGGTCACTGCCGCTTGAGCTCTCCAAATTTCTAAAGGGGAAGATAGGGGATGGAGAGTGGTATTTCTTGCAAATTTCAATGTGGTGGCTGCCCTGTGATTTAACAGGAGTGTGCTCTTTTCAATCTGGCTAACCCAGGATTTACTACTCGATAGGCAGATACCAAGATAATCAAAATCGAACACTTTCTCGAGGTCCACACCCTCTGATCTTATACCCCCCCTGAAGTGCCGATGTGAATGCATTGCCATAAACTTTGTTTTGTTAGTGTTTATGGCCAAACACTGTTTAGTGCAAAACAGTGTGAACCTGGTTAGTAGGGTTTCTATGCCTTCTGGGGTTTTGGCGACTAGCAGAGTATCATCCGCAAATTGAAGGGTGGGAGTTTGTACACCCCCCAAGAAAGGTAAATCATTGTCACAATTCAGTAGAAAATCAACACACCCATTTATAAAAAGAAGGAATATGGTTGGGGCAAGAACACATTCTTGTCGGACTCTGTAAGCCACATTTATGTTTTCTGTTGTTTCCCCTTTGGGACCCCATTTCACTTGTGTGAAACTGTCTGTGTGTAACCGGACTATGATGTCCAGTGGTGAGGTTGGAGCCCTAATTCTCTTAAAGTGCACCAAAGGCTTTCTCTCCGGACCATATCGAAGGCAACCTTCAGGTCAACAAAAGCCACGTAAAGGCTGCCCCCTTTTAGGTCCACCACCTTCCATCTTAAGAGCTGGAATCTAAGGACTTGGTCCACTGTATTAGTCTTGGAACGAAATCCAGCTTGGAAGTGAGAAAGGATCTTCTTGTTTTTCATCAGTGTAAGAAAACGATCTAGAATTTGCTTGCAGAACATTTTCTGTGATGCATCAATAAGGCTTATTGGGCGGTAATTACCTGGGTCCAATTTTAACCCCTTTTAAAAAATGGGAATTATCTCTGCTCCTTTCCAGGAAGCAGGGATTTAGGCACTTGTCATGATGCCA
Source organism: Calotriton arnoldi (assembly GCA_963921515.1). Taxonomy (NCBI): domain Eukaryota; kingdom Metazoa; phylum Chordata; class Amphibia; order Caudata; family Salamandridae; genus Calotriton; species Calotriton arnoldi. Next base: position 124,604 of record CAWUFW010012669.1, on the reverse strand, counting down.
TTGTCAACACGATTTAAATAAGGTGCGCAGACAGTAGGCTCAGACCTAAAGTGATCCACAGGGATCTTATGCGGCCCAGGGGCCTTGCCTGCTTTCTGCAAGCAAATTGCACGATTAGTTTCAGCAAGGGGAAAAAAACCATGTGCCACCGTCTAGTTCTCACTCGTTGGAGGTGCTTATCATTGTAGAGTCAAAGCCTAACTCGTCATAGTCCGAAATGGTGGAATGGAAGGAACCAACAGTTCCATTACGGTAAAGGGCTTAGAAATGGTTGGCCTAATCCTGAGGAAGAATATTGTTCTCTGCCATCATTGTGGTTGTTTTTGAACCATGACATGTCAAGAGCCACAATGCAATATGGTTCCCAGTCCCAGACGGAAGTCTCCTATGCCTTTTTACCAGCTTTTGAGCTGCTTTGTAATCGGTTCTGAAAATCTGAATGTCAGAATGGGAGTCACTTCTGATAGCTGAAATTAAAGGTTGTTTAGCTGTCCTGCAGGTCTGATTATACCAAATATGATTAATATGAGGAGATGAGCTCCTCTTAGAAAACAGTTTATCAAAACAAAATATTTGATTCCACAAAGCACTTGGCAGGAGAAGCCATAACTGACTTTGGAGAAGTGTCAGGATCAGCAAAAGCAGAAAAAATTTGTTCCCAAATTGAGGTATATCTGTGCAAGAGAACCCTCATTGTTGACTATTGACTCCCATCTTATATTCCTCTGATTATTAGAGACAGATAAAGTGCCACATGGCAGTTGTGGTTGCCTATTTGGCTGGTCTAGGTTACCCCGAAGAGTATGAAACAAGGGAAAGTGATCACTTTCATGGCGCTGGATGATTTCCATGTCGATAAGGTCAGACCAAGAGGATAAATCCAAAGGAATGTAGTCGATACTGCTCTAATAAAAGTTCTTTTAAAGGTCAAGCATCTGATTAAGTCAGAGATAGTACGACCATTACAAGCCCTCAGGAGATAACTTAAGCACAAATCTAACATTTGTAGAGCTGCCTTAGAAGGAGACCGTTCATATGAACCTGCGAGTTGAGGTATACACCAAATTTGATCTTCCTCGTTATCAATGTCTTCCAAAAGAGCAGAAGGCTCAAAAGTTATATTTAAATCCCCGCCGAGAATGACAGCTGCTTCCTTGGCTAACACTTCGATCTGGTCTCTTTATAGTAGTAGGAACGGAGACTTAGAGGTCTTCGGAGCACTTCTACTGTACACATTGTATAAAAATAGTTTCTTCTCATTCTAGGAAGAGATCTCCAGCCCTAGCAAGTCAGTGGAATTGATGTCTAATTGTTTCACAGAGAAACCCAAATACATGTTGAGCCAAAGTGCTAGACCCCTGATGGTTGTCCAGCCTGGGAATTCCAAGCTGGTACATAAAATGATTTATAGCCTTGACTATGGGATGGCACAAATTCCCATGGTTCTTGGAGCATGATGATATCATTATTTGCAAATAAAAGTCCCCCAATCCACTTGTGCCTTTTTATTCCTTAGCCCCGCTATATTCCAAGAGATTAGTGTTAAATTGGCATCCCTAATTAAGGATGGTGACAGAGGGCTCTGAGGTAGATGTTCTAACTCCTGGATAGCAGAGGGATACAGAATGTATGGAATGAAGGCTCCTGTAACCAGATCAGCTTCTTGGGCTAGATTTGGAAATGACTGAGGCAGATTTGGAAGAGTAAATCTGAGGCCTTGGGAAAAATCCCATGTGGCCAAACCTGGAGAGGACACTATCTCGGTGCAACATTGAGGTGTACAGATTGATCAGAAGCAGGAGTCCGAATCAGCTCCAGTCTATCAATTAGAGATGTTGTGGAAGAGGTCTTTTGGCAAATAGCCCTCCTCTGAGATGGTAAATGAGTTTTGAATTGAATCGTAGAGTTAACTGGGGAACATGTTTGGGCTTCTATCGATAAAAGCCCATTCACTACGGAAGGGTGAAAGAAGGTGAGTTTTTTGGAATCTGCATTGTCACCTGGAGATGATCACTTGGTGGCCCTGAGGATGTCAGAGTGTATTACACTGTAGCACTTTCTGACGTCTCTTATCCAGTGAATAGCTTTGTTGATTAAGGAGGCCTCGTATTCCCTATAATGTGCCTGGAGCTTGGAGACTCATCATATAGATGGACCTAATAAGGGAAGAAGTGCCAAAGTCTAGGCTTACCCCGAACAGTTTTGTAGGGTGGCTACAAATGGATTAGTTGTAATGACGCTGTCTGTAAGAGGTCTAGACGAAGAATGAGGAAGGTTCATGCCAGATAAAGATTTGACAGTCCCAATGTCTACTCTGAGGGAAACACCAAATGGGCAGGCTGGGACAAGGAGGGAGTCTGCCCCCTATTCATGGGGAAGCCAAGCCAGGTCCTGTCATCCTGGGGGGGGTAAAAGCCTTGGAGAGGTTACTCTTTGATTGCGGGGGGGAATGTTTTGTGTTAAATTGGAACTACTAGAGCTATAGCCCTCTTTGGGTGGACAATCATATCCTCTCTCTCATCCCTCCCTAGCTAACCCTGGAGAGCAGGACTTTGTAAGTAAATGGACCTTGGCTCTTAGATCCATAATTTCAGCCCTCATGGTGGTAATAATTCCCCACAGTTCTTTTATTTGGTCATTAGTCCCATTTATCGCTATAGGCTGCACAGTGGGGTCAGGTCTCAACTGTGGCTCAATGGTAGGCTCTGCAATTGAAGCCAGCACTGAGAATCGGTTTGGGCAAAGTATTGTATGTTCTAAGGGAATTTCAGGATTTAGGCCGTCAGGTATATTGCTAGCTACTCCTGTGGTGCCCAGAGAAGTAGAAGCCTGCGAGGAAACATTTATGGGGTCACTAAGGCTCGATATCTTTTTTGGCATACCCTTTTTACTGAATAAAGGAGCTACTTTAGGTGGCTTTTTTAGTCTAATACATTTAAGGCGGTAGGGCGGAGATTTCGCTCTACTACTACTATAATATTGTCAATTATTTGAAGAAGGGCATGGAGTTTTTTTGTAAATGGGTTCACCTGAATGTTTTTCGATGCTCTTCCTTTTCCCCATGACTTCCTCCTGCATTAGATAAGAACCTTTTCCAATGATAAAAAACTGCATTTGAAATTATACGTGAAAGTAGGTAATATAAAAAAGCAATATATAAAAACAGAGCTTAAAACCCTTACAATAAGCCCTCTACTGGTAGCACTAATCCTCAGCAAGGAGACCAAGGGGGGTGGCCCTTCCCTGTCTCCTCCTGGCGCTGATGTGTGCAGGATGGGCCCACCGTGCTATATAGCGCCAAACAAGCAGCAGGTGTTGCTGATTTTGCCAGCCCTCTCCTTCACCCCTGGGATGCTGGGACATGTAGTCCACAGAAGCAGGGGCGTAACACAGGCCCCCACAGCCCCCGCGGTGCGGGGTGGCCCCAGAGCTTCAGGGGGCCCCCTCAGCACAGCACTTCGGACGGAGAGCTCAATTTTTGTTTCGCCACTGCCCAGAAGAACTGCAGGCAACAGTGAAAACGTCCCCCAGGCTGAGGGACCAGTATGCGCACTATATAGCGCCAAACAAACAGCAGGTGTCGCGATTTTGCGGGCCTTCTCCTTTGCCCCGGGATGCTGGGACACATAGTCCCCAAGAGAACTGCAGGCAACAGTGCTCCTAATGCATCATAGGTGTGTAGAGGTTTTGAAAACGTTATAAATGTTTGCATTGACGAGTAACCTTGTGTGCAGGTGACAGTTGACAGCTTGTTTCCATCCATTGAAACATGTCTATTCATTCACTTTTCTTTGAGTAAAGAGAATGATGCAGTGATGCGCATACTTGCCACACAAACACAGTTTTTTGACAAGCTTATAGACCCAAATCCACAGCGCATTTTTATCTCACTAGGGGGCATATTCACAAGCCCCTATCGCCACGGGCACGTCACTTATTTTGACGTTCCCGTGGCGATAGGGCCAGCACCCTATTCCCAAGGCAGCGTTAACCCACTTAACGTGGCTTAACGCTGCCTTGAGAATAGGGCCCTTTTCACGCTAAACTTAGCGTGAAAGGGGGCGTGCAGTGGGTGTTGCGGTGGGCGTACTACCGCAACACCCATTGAGTTTGATGCTACCGCCTATTCTCAAGGGCGGCGATAATAGGTGGCAGCGCCAAACTTAAGACCTAGATAAATCAGGTCTTAACTGGTGGCTAAGCGGTTGCACACAGGGGGCGTGGCTTCGGCACTGAGGAAGATGGCCGCCTTTCCGTGAGGCTCCGCGGCGGTGCGGGCAAAGAGGCATTTCGGAGCGGCACCACTCGTGTTCTGCAGCCCCAACTGGCAACACATCAAGATGCAGACTTCCTCTATCTTTTGTGACATTCCCGTTTGGTTGGGGTGAGCGTTTTGTTTTCTTTTTTGCCGCTTTTCGTTCCAGTCAGTTTGCGGCCACCATTTTGAGCGTTTTTACCGCTCGGTTTTCGCTCTGCAATTAACGCTCCTACGTATTTCAACAAAACAAGCGCTCTGGCTAATTCTTGAATGCCCTCACCCCCTTCTGCTGTTTTTGAGGTTTTGGACATATTGCCGCTACCTGGAACCCCGGAGCAATTATAACTTTGATTTATGAGCTTTTGTTTCTGTGGTGGTGATTTTTGCTGGCAATGCTGAGTCCCATAATCTATTCTTACTTGATGAAAAGTGTGTTTGACCTCCAGATACACTCCCATGCATGACAACTTGAAATACCAAGCTGGTTTTTGTCCACGAGGATGCTTCCCTCATTCTTGGACTGAATATCCGTAGTATACATGTTGTTTATGCTCAGCTCTTGTGTATCATATGGGACCTGACCACCAAATTGAAGTCTTGGGTCGTCCGGTGGCCTGTTTTAGTGATTGGAGCGCTTTTACCACAATTTCATCTCCTTTTGGTCAATATGACTTACCAACCAGCCTCTTTTAAGTTCCAGATAACTCCAAAGCCGTAATTCAATACCTACATGACTTTTTCTTGTTTACCTTTTTCAAATACAAAATGTCATAACCTCTACTGGCTGATTTGAGGTGAATTTCTTCTTATTCTATATTTTTTCTTCATCGAATTTTTGACACCTCTCCTACTATATACACAAGGGTATTAAAGCTATTGGTGTATAGTTTATGGCAAAAACACGAGTTACACGTGGCAGAGCTCCTCCTCCTGATCCTGCTACCTTGGTGGATTATAATCCTTTCAGTATTCTACAAGACAACATGGATGAGATGGAATCAAGTTCCACTTCCTCCACCACAAATGGTGCAGCATCCGTTTCCAACCGAATTACACCTAAACCAGTCTCTAAATTACCCTCTGTATCGTCTTCAGCAACAGGTAAACGTGTCAAAAAAGATCCGCCTTCTCCTACCAGTACTCCAACATCTATATCTATGGAGTTACTTCTCGACGAAATTCGTGCTCTCAAACCTTACATGACGGAAACAAATGTTCGCCTCCAAAGTCTCGAAGACAATTGGTCCCATACCAATCAAAAAGTCACTCATTTGGAAAATCGAATTGGCTCTGTTCAAGTTGTTGTCAACCAAATACCTTCTATGCATCAGGAAATTTCCAGTCTAAAACAACAAGTGGAAAATTTGGAAAATAGAAATAGACGCAACAACCTACGCATCTATGGCCTTGTGGAGGGTCTTGAGGGCTCTGACCCCCTTATTTTCTTCCAATCTTTTCTGCCAAAGCTTCTTAATATTCCAGAGTCTCCACCACTGAACATCCAAAGAGCACACCGTCTGGGTCGTGTCCCACAAGCTTCTTCCACATCAAATAAGCCATGAGGTGTTATTCTATATTTTCTAGAATATACTGATTTACTTAAGGTCTTACAAGCGGCCAAACTCAAGGGAAAAACTTCTTGGCAAGGATCTAACCTGTTTTTTGCTCAAGATTATGCAAAAGCGACAGCAGACCGTAGGAAGCAATTTCTTGATATGAGACCTGCACTTCGAAGTTTGAATGCCAGATATGGTTTGTTTCATCCATGTCTATTTAAAGTGACTTACAAAAATAAAACTACTAACTATGAAGATCCTGTTCTATTACAGCGCTTCTTGGATTCCTGTAGAGAAGAAGATATGCAGACCGCATGTTCTTCATTGATTTGATTGTTATGTTAATATTGTTGTTATCTGTTTTTTTTTCTCCTTAACTGTCATGTTTTCTAGATCATATAGTTATGTCTTTTATATAATGTATTTTCTTTCTTTTTACCACTAGGTATGGTTTTTCGTGGTCCCCTGATATGTGACCGTTACTCAATCTGGATGTCCTCCTCCCTTGCCCGTCCTCGTCCTGGAGTTTTCCGTTTGGCTGTGTCGTCTTCCTTATGTGGCTCCACCACCCCCGTTTTCAATGTATGTTCGTGGTATGTCTTTTTGTTTTCTCTCTATTTTCTCTCTTCTTTCTGCTTTTTTGGTCTCTTTATCTGACTATATTTTTATTCCTTGATCCTTTTCTCTATCTATTTCTGTATATTCTACATTTTTCTACTTTTCCATTCTCTTCTTTCTTTTCCTCTTTCCAGCCTTTTTATCTTCCTTCTCTCATTAATTATTGCATGATTTTTGGAATTATGTTCCTCTTTGTTTCATACTCACCTACGCTATTCTTTTCTTGTTAATACTTTCCTGGTTACCTTTTCTATTTTACACTACTGTAATTTTTGAATTGTTGTTAGAAAAGATACCATAAAAATGATGTTAGTCCCTATCATATTGTTTTATTTATCTAATATCCCAATCAATATTCCTAAATCTTATTATAAAAAACTGTATGCTATTCTATCCAAATTCCTATGGAATAACAAAACAGCTAGAATGACCCTTTGTAAACTTAAAAAACCTAAATATATGGGAGGAGTTAATTTCCCAGATTTTCATTCCTATCATTCTGCATTCTTTCTTAAACAATCTGCTTTTCTTTTATCTGACAATCAATCTGACATTATACTTTACCCCTTATGGGTAGAAGTTGAAAAATCTCTTTTTCATCCGTTTTCTTTTGAAGAATTTATCTCATTTACCCACACTCCCTCCTCTTTATCTTTTCCCATTCTTAAAAATGCTCGAAAAGTTTTCCACCCACTCTTTTCCTCTTCACAAGATGACTGTTCACAATTTTTAAACTCATCACTTTGGTATAATAAACATATCAAATGTAATAATACATGTATCTTTTGGAAGGATTGGTTTGCTCGTGGCCTTAAATGGACTCATCAGCTTTTTCAAGATGGCGTCTGTATTCCATTCCCAATAATGCAATCTCGTTTTTCTCTTCCCTCATCATATCAACCCAGATACTTATCTTTGATTGCAACAGCTCAATCTTCTTATAATAACTTATCCTCTAACCTTCCACGAGTCCCTCCATCTTCTAACAAAACTTCAACTTTATGCAATACACCCTCTGCCTCTCAAATCTATAAGGTTTAAACTAACATTCCTCTTCTGCGAACTAAGTTAGAAGTTGAGCAGAGTTGGGAATCTGATTTAGGTGAATCTTTCTCCATTTCACTCTGGAACAAAATCTGGGCTAAAATACGGACGTCCTCTAGAGCAGCTAACACAACGCAGACCTTATTTTTTGTTTATAATAGACTTCTCATCACCCCTGCTAAACTGCACAAGATTGACCCTAGCATTCCCTCTACTTGTTGCTCTTGTACTAATCCATCCGCAGACCTCAAACATATGTTATTTGATTGTCCACTCATTCATACTTTATGGATTCGAGTCTGGCAACACATTAACAATATTTTCCGCACTCATATTCCATTTTCCTTCACTCGTATTTTTCTGGGGAGCATTTCTGAAGTTTGGTCGTTACAAACCACCGAGATACATATTATTGATTTACTCCTTGCTGTTGCTTTTCAACAAATCACAAAATCATGGAAATATACCTCTGCAGTTTCTTTTCAGGCATGGTGGTACGGAGTCTGCTATAATCATAGGTTGGATAGAGCCTATGTATATCCCATCTCGCTTGCAATTAAAAGAGACTTAATTTGGTTACCTGTCACAAAATGTTTAAATGTATCTGCCAAAAAGATGTCCTTACATTAAACTCTCCGTTGAAGAAGTACTTAAACCACCTTGACTTTTGTAACCTTTTGTTGTTTAATTCTTTCCACTTTATTGTTGTATGCTTATATAATGCATTAGGAACATTTTTACTGTAATATTGCTTGCTTATACAGTTTTATTATATACTTTCCTTTCTTCGCTCTTTCTTTCCCCCCTCCTTTCCTTTCCTTTTTTCCCCCCTTTCTCTTCCTTTTTCTAATAAGATGTATTCCTCTCTTTTTCTAGTTTTATGATATTAATCTTGTATTATCTGTATTATGTTATATTTCTTTTTCATTCATCAAATAAAACTCGTTTAAAACTTTAAAAAAAGGTGGCTAAACGAGGAGAAAAGCTTTATTTCTCCTCGTTTTTGCTTTTTCCATGTGTGCTGCATGTAGCAGCACACATGGAAAAAGCAAACTGCCATGTTCGGTTTGTTAATGTACAGGAAGGGACACCTTCCTGTGCATTAACAAACCTCCCTGCTCGCAGGCACCCTTGCGCTCTGGTGCAAGAGTGCCTGTTTTGGCGTTAAGTCGTGAGACTTAACGCCGTCGCAGGGGGAAACGCCAGGCTGCACCACATTCTTGTGAATAGGGTGCAGCCTGGCGTTTCCGAAGTGACGGTGAGAGGCGTTAAGCCAAGGAGGCTAACGCCTCTCACCGCCACTTCATTGTGAATATCCCCCTATATTTTTAAATGCAAGCCATCTAAGGAGGAATAGCAAAAAATAGTGTTTTGCTAAATGGCCAGTCATATTCTTCCTCCTTCAGACATAGCACTAGCATAGATACTTTGAAATTCAGCATGTGGGATATTTTAATATTTCATTGTTTTGTTGGAATATTCATCGAAATAAACATTTAAATTATACACAGAACTCATACATAGATGCAGGCTTTGAAAGCATGGAACCATAAAAAAGAAACGAATCGTACTTACCACTTGTAAAACGAGTCTGTCATCTGCATCTCTGTTTTCTGTGTTTGACAATGGTAATATGTATTGAAGGCCTTAATGGAACCTCACATGGTCAGTGTTTGTGCACTGAATTACGCAGTTTGTATGATCACACATTGGGCTTCAAAATTACAGCCAGTTTCTTTCTTTGCTTTATATTGTGCAAGGTGATGGAAACTTTAATGTGAGTGCAAAATTGGCACATTTTTCTGTTCTATGTAATATTCTATTCGCTATCTGTAAATTAACAGTAGCTGTGAGCTCTGCAGGATGGTCCAGTAACAAGCTTCAGCTTTTGTGGAAATCTTCTGCCAAGCAATAAAACAAATTTTTTCTTAATGGTTCCAAATTGTTTTCAGCTTGGGGCTGCCAACACAGGTCCTTTCTGAGTGAGCTGGCATCCATCTGCTTCGAAGGAAAGGTATAACAAACAAGCCCTAATTTAGGAGGGTTGGATTGAGAAACCAGTGTCTGGGAGGCAAGCTGTCAGTCGGGAGACTGGATTGAAGACCATCTGGTTCACATGTCATCAAGGGTATTATTACATGATTGGGCAATGAACTATATGCTAATAAAAATAATGCCTCAGGCAGATAGGACGACATCCATTTGGTTAGGGATGGGGAATAAACAATGTTCAGGGTGTATCTCTTATTCACTCCGATATTTGTAAGCGCTGAAGTGTTCATTAATATGATGTTTAATACTTAAAAGATTTGAAGAAGAAATGCACACAAGGGCCCTGATTACAAGTGCAGGGCTAAATTCTGATCTCTGTACAAACACGAGTTTGCAAGGGATCTGAAGTGCGAATTGTGTGATAATTGTTACACCTTCACAGTTTTTACTCTGATAAATTCCGGCAGGTCAAACCTGATTAAATTTATTGGGGAAAAAGACCCGTAAAAAAGACAAAACAAGCAGAATTTGGTGTGTAAAATACCGACTCCACATGTTATGCCTCACTTGCAAGTTAAAAAGATGGAACAGGAGGTATTTATCACACTTGACAAATACCTCAATCCGGGTTAATGATATTTACCATGTGGTGTAAATTCCTCACCTGTTCCTGCCAAACTTGTACTGAGGGCCTACAAGTACTCATTATTATATAGTACCAATGTTTGTGTAAGTCCTGCTTCTACTGTCTTGGGGCGGGCCCCTTCATCTTTTCCCTGTAAGAGCTAGCAATTCTGCGACATATTTGTCAGAATCCAAGTTCCATTCACTCCTCGAAGTATAACTGAGGTAGAGGTGAGAAACACCTGTACGTTTACCTTTTTCTCCTTTAGGGTCACCGTTCCCTTTGTGGGGCTAGGAAAATCTACCCATATTTGACTCCTCAAAAAGTTAAGTTGACGCCACTAGTCTATACCATAGCAGCACACCATTTAAAATTTTCTAGATGGATAGTCCTGCACATCAATATTTTTATCAAAAAGGTTTTTCAACCATTTTATTGGAACCTTCTACTAAATGTAGGGGTTACTTTTGTGTTTCTAGATGATCACTCGAGCAATCAGCAGAGCCGGAAACAACAAATCGATCAGTATTTTTTTCAGTGTCACTTGCCATTGTAATCGCTAGGCCGTTCCCAAAGACTGATTGACACATTACAAAATTGTTTGCATGATGTGCTCTCAATGTTGCTACAATTGTCGAGGTTATGAAAAGATATGGAGTTTGGCAAAAAGACTTCTAAATCGGGGCAAGCCGTTTTCTTATATTAATATGGATATCTTCAACAGGGCTATCCAGGCATCTCGTCGTTTTCCGCTCATGATGAAGAGGACAGATCAGGCAAATGAGGGGTGGGTCAGGGGTCGCCAAAGCCCAGGGCTAATATTGTGCTTTTTGGCAACATTTTTTTAAGACAGACGGTCTTCGAGAAAGCACTCTCACGGGCATATTTACGGGGAAGGTGCGGAGCGCGGCATTAGCCTCCTTGGCTTAACGACACCGCCACTTCTCAAATGCAGGGCTGCACCGTATTTACAAGGATACGGTGCAGAACTGCATTTCCCCCTGCACTGGTGCTAATTTAGCTGCCTAGCGCCAACGCAGACACCCTTGCACCATAGTGGAAGGGTGCCTGCGTTGCAGGGGAATATTGTTTATGTGCAGGAAGGTGTCCCCTCGTGCACTTAAACAATATGGAATGACGTTTTGTAATTTCTATGCGTGCTGCTTAATGCAGCACACACAGAAGTTGCAACTTGTCATTTTGGGGCAGATTTACAAGCCCCCTGCGCCACCAGTACGTCACTTTTCGTGACGTACTGGTGGCGCAGGAGCTCTCGATATTTACAAGGAGAGGAAAAGCCACCATGCGTGACTTTTCCTCTCCTTGTAAATACCGTCCCTTCACACGCAGCACTTTGCGGTGAAGGGGCGTTCCATGGGTGTTGCTGTGGGTGTTCCCACGCAACACCCATGGAACAAGACACATCTCCAGAATTACGAGAAATCGTAACTCTGGAGATGCGTCTGAAAGCTACGCCACCCTAGAGGTGGCGTAGCGAGGCGCACCGAGGAGAAATGTTTTCATTTCTCCTCGTTTTCCTCTTTCAATGCGTGCTGCATTCTGCAGCACGCATTGAAAGAGAAAAGCCTGTACTGATTGTTTTTGTGCAGAAAGGTGCCCCTTCCTGCACAGAAACAATCTCCCCATGGCGCAGGCATCCTTGCACCATGGTGCAAGGGTGCCTGCGCCGGCGCTTGGCAGCTGTTTGTGCGCCAGCGCAGGGAGAACACAGGAATGCGACATATTCTTGTAAATATGTCGCATTCCTGTGCTCTGAAAGTGCCGCAGCGTGGCGCAGCCAAAGGGCTTGCAGCGCCACGCTGCGGCACTTTCTTGTAGATCTGCCCCTTTGTTTTTTATGATTGTTTATGTGCAGGAAGGGACACCTTCCTGCACATTAACAATCAATGGCCTTTTGCTGTTTCTATGTGTGCTGCACAACGCAGCACACATGGAAACAGCAAAAACGAAGAGAAATTAAAAATTTCTCCTCGTTGCACCAGGGTAAAACCAGGTTTTCCATAGTCTTAATTTTGCCGCTGCCCCATATTTACGCCACCCTTGTAAATATGGGACTGTGTTAAAATCAATGGGTGTTGCGGTAGAACGCCCACCGCAACACCCATTGCCCGCCCCTTTCATGCTACATATAGCGTGAAAGGGTGCCTTATTTACAAGGCAGCGTTAAGCCACAATAAGTGGCTTAACGCTGCCTTGTAAATAAGGCAAAGCCCCTATCGCCACTACAACGTCTTAAAAAGTGGCGTTGTGATGGTGATAGGGGCTCGTAAATATGCCCCTCAGACTCTAAACGGAATGCAGAGTGATTCTTTTTCTTCACGAAACTGGAATTTCCTCATGTGACTGTGGAGCGATGCTGGAGGCCAAGGCAGCTCATAAAACCATGTCAGGAGAAAGAGGCAGAGGCTTGTTTAATTAATCCAGCAGGACTCAAGATATTCTTTAAGAACAAGATAAGGGTCCTTTTGTTGGAAATTAAGGCCAAGGAGTATCTAGAGAGCTTAGGTTAAAGGGTTAAAGATTTAGAAGTCAGTCACAGGGGCTCCCCAAGGGCTTTACGCAGGCTCTGAGCTCTGCCCGTTTGTTTGAGTTTGTGATAGGACCATATCATGTATCTCTAGTTCAGTTTTAAGATGTTTTCTATTTTTTCAGTTTGTTTCTCTTCTGTTTGTTCTTTTTTCTTCTCTTCCCTCTGGAGGGTATAGAGTGATCTAAATTGGTATGGCTTGGAAGGAAGGGCGGCATGTAATCCATCACTCAGACCAGTCTGGATCTGATTGCCTGGTACGGAAGGAGGGTGGGTGGGGTGTTGGGACCGGAAGGGGGAGGTTGATGAAGGAGGGAAGTGCGGTCAGGGATGGGCAGAGGACAGGGGTGGAGCAAGGGCTGGCAGGGTGAATGGGGGTGTTAAAATGAGAGGAGATAAGCAAAGGAGTAAACTTAAGAGATATGAGCTCTGGTTTCAATTATTTCTCAGTGCTGTAAGATGCAGCACTAGCATGGTTGGTGAGAAGCGTGATGTCTGTTATATATCCAAATGTCTTGAGTAAGGAAGTTACGCATTGGTAGAATTAAGGTGTGCTGGCTGGATGACCGGTCCAAAAGCAGGAATGTGACAGAAGGCCTGAAATCACTGAGGTCAGATATAATTTATTTGCAGGAGACACATACGGAAGGGGCGAGGAAAGATCTATCGGAAACTTTGGGCTACACTGTAATGGCACATATGCAGGGAACCACTGGCTACCGGTCAACAAGAGAATCACCCTCAAGTTTCCCACACACACCTACAAAGCCCTCCACAATGCTGGACCTGCATACCTAAGTGAACTCCGCTCCTTCTACACTCCCACCAGCCATCTCTGCTCTGCCCAACTGGCCCTTGACACCGTCCCACAGATCCGCAAGACCAGGGCTGGAGGAAGATCCTTCTCCTACCTCGCTGTGAAGACCTGGAACTCCCTACACCTCAGGCAATCACCATAGCTGCCACAATTCAGGAAGGACCTCAAGACCTGGCTCTTCTACTGAACCACAGACCCAGCCCCCCACCATAGAGTGCCTTGAGACCCTCATGGGTGAGTAGTTGCGCTTTGTAAGACCCTGATTGATTGATTGACTACAAGGGGAGTAGCAGTTTTGGCATGCAGGAATGTGTGTGAGGTGAAAAGGAAACTTTCTCACAAATATGACTGGAGGGTTTTGTTAGAATGCCAGGTAGGTGGTCTAGTTGTTACCATTTGTTCTATTCACAGGTCTAACCTGGATGATCCTGCAGTAATAGACTATCTGAATATTGAACTGACCTCATGGGAAACTGTGGTGATATGTGGGGATTTGAATGTCCATATTGGTAGTGGACCAGAATTATCATCATACGGACATTATGTGGGTAGGAAACCCAGGGTTTTTTGGGCAGTACAGCAACTTTTGATGCATCACAGGCGTCATCATAGATGTGTGGAGAGAGATTAAAAGCCCAAATTCCAGGCTACACATTTTTCTTGGCCCCTTTTATCAGTGAGGGGGGCATAGATTGAGAAGCACCCATGGAAATCTTTGGGTCATAATTCCCTGATAATAGAAATTCAGATTCAAACCTGGTCATTCAATAGGGGGTTTCTTTTTAATGGAGACTATATTGACCACATGAATAGGTGGAGTCCTGCATTCATGGAGGCTAATAGAGGTAGTGCCCCAGGGGTAGTTGTATGAGATGCAATGAAAGCTGGATTAAGGGTGCAGACCCTCAGCTTCAGCTTCAGCTTGCACAGGCCTAAGACCCAGGCCCAGCTGTTAAAAGATATGTGCAAGCATTTGGGTGAGCTCGAGGCATAGCTCGTTTCACAGTTGCGGGAGGGGATGAACTGCAGGATAAACTGAACTACAAGAGGTATTACACAATATTTAAGCAGTTAAAGCTAACATTAACAAAATCTATGCAGAGAAGGCAGCCGAAAATACTTAGCGTGTAGGGCCCAGTGCTATGAATATAGTGAAAGGGTGGGCAAGCTATTGGCACTTCAGACAAGGCAAAATACAATACACTGAGGCATATAGGAAATAAAAGATAAGGGGGGGCCAGGTGGTCACTACCCTGGATGTGATCTTGGGAGCATTCAGAGATTTTTATGGGGAGCCTTATCGGGCAGAGGATATGCCTACTGAGGATGAGATTGAGCTGTATCTTGGGTTTATCAGTGGGGGATGGCTTGATGATGAGGAACGGGCTCCTCTAGATGCTCCACTTAAGTAGCAAATTGGTATCTCCATGGTAACATGGTGTTATCCCTGGTAGAAGAACCACTGATCACTTCAGGCGGGTAATCACCCTGTTTAACATGGCTACAGTCTCAGATGATCCCAAGATCTTGATATTACTGGATGTCGAAAAGGCCTTTCATCAGATTGCATGGGATTTTCTATGGGCAGTGCTCAAAAGGAATCAGATAGGCTTGGGATTTATTACAGCTGTTCAGCCATTATATAAGAATCCGACACCAAGACTGTAAATAATGGGGGGTGGGTCGGAGGCTCTCCAAATAACGAGAGGGGCAAGACAGGGATGTCCCTACTCACACCTTCTGTTTCCATTTAACATTGATCCATTGATAAAAAGACTGGAGAAGAATGCTTCAATTAGCCCAATAGTATCTCACAGAATTAGCACTAAGATACTTATTACTGACATACGCGTGTGACATCGCGTTAGTCCCACTTGACCCAGCAGGAACTATGAGGGAGGTAGAGAAGGAAGCTCTGATGTTTGGGAGGGTGTCCGATTATTACCTGAACAAGAGCAAGACTCAGATAATTGTAAATGATTGGATCCAACTGGAGGACGAGCATAGAGTCGATCATGCAGTATATCTAGGCATGAATATTACGGATAGAGTGGAAAAGATATTGGAATTAAACATTACTCCAGTCTTGCAGAAAGGTAAAAGCAACCTTTTGTGGATGAATAACTTGCATCTAACAATAATTGGGTGGAGAAATGGGATCAAAATTATGTTTTGTCCTAAAATTCTTTATTTTTTTAGAGCAATTCCCTTAGAATTTGAAAAGTAGTGGTTTAAGAGGATGAAGGAGATCTCTAGTAGCTTCATTTGGTCATATGCGAGAGCCAAGGCGGCCCTTAAGTTTTTGATGCTGCCCAGGGCAAGGGGTGGATGGGCAGTACCTTATTTCAGTTATTATTATTGGGCAGCTGCACTGCAATACATGGGAATCCTGATTATGGGTAGGCAAACTGAGGATCAAGGGCCTGAGGAACTGCCTTCATTTTATGAGCTGCTAATGGGTGCAGATGCCAGGGCTTGTGTTTTTAAGGATGGTTGAACCCAGCTATTTCAAGAAAGCAAAGTTCAAGACAATTCAGGAAGCATTTATTTTCTAGGTATAGTTTAAAAAGAAACGGGAATTGGGAAATATAATAACTATACTCCTCTTTGGTAATCCCCAATCTTTCCAGCTATCTTTAATGATAAATATTGCACCAGGTGGAAACCGCTTGGAGTAGAAAAGTTCTTAGACCTTTTCAAGCTGAATCAGCTAAAATCATTTGAGGAGTTAAGACAGGAATATGAAATAGAGAAGAGGGATTTTTTAAAGTACCCCCAGATAAGGGATTTTGCGCTAAGAAGGGACAGGGGAGTCACTTCAGTAGAGAAGGTACCTATATTGGAACAGCTAGACTGTGTGGGGGGCTGTCAGATAAGGCAGATTTACGTGGGCTTTATTGAGTTAATGCCAGATGATCTGGAAAAGCAATCAGAGAACTGGGGTAGGAGGCTGGGGACCAGGAGGGTACGATTTCTGGAATCACTGTAGATGGGGCATCCAGTATTGTTGTCAGCTGGCTTGCAGTTCCAAGACTACACAAAATTTTTTAATCTCTATTACTCCCCAGCTAAAATAGCCAGCTGGGGGAAAAGCTCTGGGACTAGTTGCCCGAGCTGTGGCAACCACAAAGCAGAGTTAGGACATATGTTTTGTAACTGCGCAAAATTGAAAGCATTTAAGCAAGGGATTATCCCATTTTTAGGGTCGTCTCTTCGAATACAAATTTCACTTTCATCCCAGCTTATGCGCTTAGGTGTAGATAACAAAGCAGTGAAGGGCAGGGGAAACCAGTACTTTGTCTTTGTGGCTATGGCAGTAGCACACATAGGTATTGCCACAACATAGCTTAATCCAGACCCTTGTACTTATAATCAATGGTGGGCGAAATACTCTCAGTTTTTCATCTGGAGAGTAGTCTGTATCAGCGCAATGGGCGGAAGGCAAGGAATCTGATCTGGATCCCGGCCGTGGAGTGGTTGAAGAGAATGGATGCCTAATTAACCTCATAGGTGTATAATTAATATGCCAGGCAGATTTGTTGATAAATATTTACGGGAAACGATTTAGAAAGAACGAAGAAGCAGGATAATGATTTATAAGTAGTAACTGAGGATAAAGAGGAATGAATCCAGAGAACAGTAGTAGAATGATATTAATAATGAATTACTATCATTGGTGTTTGTATCTGATTTATACATCTGTTGTGAAAAAGAAATATATATATATATATATATCCACAAACAGAACCAGCGCGTCACCTCCTCGCACCAGAACATGACACAGCAATCCAAGGTTTGATTTCTTCAATTTTTATTGCAGACTTAGGGCTATGACGCATTTTGGCAGGGTCCCCTGCCTTAATCACAATATATATATATATATTCACTGAAAAAACCATAGGTTTCAGGGACGTTATAGTCAGAAATTAGCATTGGAATTAGTTGGGGAATTAATTCCCCTTGAATACTGAGGGTCCCTGGGGGCCAACTAGCCCACCAGGTACCTCCAGTAAGTGCCACAGAGCTGGATTGCAGAGAGGTGGTCCGAGGCCACGCCCCTTTTTACACCACTCTGCAAACGCGGCTCCTGGCGCACTGCTGCTCGGAGGATGAAGTCCACTTGTGTCCTGAGGTCCTCAGGACACAAGAGGACCTCATCGCCCCACCAGCAGTGTGCCAAGAGGCGCGTTTGCAGAGTGGTGTAAAGGGCGTGGCCTTGGACCACCTCTCTGCAATTCAGCTCTGTGGTGCTAACTGGAGGTACCTGGTGGGCTAGTTGGCCCCAGGGACCCTCAGTATTCAAGGAGAATTAATTCCCTAACTTACAACGTGCCAGGGGGCGCATTTGCAGAGTGGTGCAGGGAGGGGGCGGGGCTTCCGGCAAAATGCCGGCTTTTAAAATTTTTGTTTTTTGGAAGGGGGGCTGTGTGGCCCCCCTTCCCTTTATTATTTTTGGGCCCTGGGGACCCCATCCCCCAGGGCCTGAACATTTTTAAAGTTTATTTTTTTTTAAAAATTGGGAGGGAGGCCGTGCGGCCCCCCTCCCATGGCCGATTTCCGCCCCGGGGACCCTATCCCCCGGGGCATGGCCACATATGTAATATTTTTTTTGAATTATTTGTAAGGAGGGGGGCTGCACGGCCCCCCTCCTGAGGCCATTATTACCCCAGGGACCCCATCCCCCGGGGCTGTGCCTCGATGTTTTTTTTAAATTATTATTATTTATTTTTTAATTAGGGAGGGGGGCCATGTGGGCCCCCTTCCCTTGGCCACTTCTGGCCCCGGGGACCCCATCCCCCGGGGCCTGGCCTCACTGTTGGAGACCATGGGGGGAGCCCCCACGGTCCCTGCCGGCTCCCCGCCTCCTGCGGGAGCCAGCATTGCTTTTGGGCAAAGGGAGCTGCTGACATGCAGCTCCCCTTGCCCAAAAGCAATTCTGCTTTGCTTCGTTGAAGCGAGAGCAGGTTTCCCTGCTCTCGCTTCAATGAAGCAAAGCAGAGTTTGCTATGACAGGGCGGGAGCCGTGCTCCCGCCCTGTCATAGCAAACGGCAATGTCCCGGGGGTGGGCACCCCAGGACATTGCAGGAGCCGGCACTGGGGGGTAGCGGTCCCCAGGGCCATCAAGGGCTCCTGGAGGGGGCCGCGCGGCCCCCTCCCTTCATTTGTAAAGCCCCGGGGAGGTGGTGGTCCCCGGGGCCGGGGGGCCGTAATGGACCCCTGAATTTAAATAAACAGTGCCCCGGGAGGTGGTGGTCCCCGGGGCAGAGTGGGGGGGCTCGAACCCCCCCCACACACATTACTTATTTTAGCCCCGGGGACTAAAAGTGTGCTTTCTGGACCAAGAGCTATCTCTCTGCCAAATTTGGTGTAATTCCGTTCAGCAGTTCAGGCTGTAGCCGTGTCTAAAGTTTCCTGTGGAAATTAACATGGAGAAAACACGTTTTGGGGCCCCCATTTTTTCTCGGCCCCCCCTTGACGAATCACCCCGAAACTTTTAGCACAGGAGCTGACCTGAATGAACAATTAGTTTTGAAAATTTCGTGAAGATCCGTCAAACGGCGCCAAAGTTATTGGCAAATCAAAAAACGCTTTTCCTATGGAAACTAGGTTTTAACTATAACTACCTACTGGCAACCACAAGTAGGTAATATATATATAACCTAGTTTCCATAGGAAAAGCGTTTTTTGATTTGCCAATAACTTTGGCGCCGTTTGACGGATCTTCACGAAATTTTCAAAACTAATTGTTCACTCAGGTGAGCTCCTATCTTGAAAGTTTCGGGTTGATTCGTCAAGCGGGGGCCGAGAAAAAAGGGGGGTCCCAAAACTCATTTCCCCATGTTATTTTCCATAGAAATTTTGGAACAGGCTACAGCCCGAACTGCGGAACGGAATTACACCAAATTTGGCAAAAGGGTAGCTCTTGTTTCAGAAAGCGCCATTTTTTTTTAAATGGTGTAAATCCGTTCAGTAGTTGCTGAGAAATTCAAAAAATAAAAATATCGATATCTGAGCACCGAGGAGGAGTCGCGAATCCTCCCGAGCACAAGCTTCATTCTTTCTTATTGGCTGCCAACACTCTAAACCAGAGTGTGTTGGCAGCCATCTCGTGACTCGGTAAAACCGAGTCACAAGATATCAGCAGAAGAAAAGATGAAAAACCAGAAAAGGGGGCAGGGTAGAAACACCCTGACCCCCTAGGCCTGCTCAGGGGGTCCCACAAGGACCCCCAGGGCCAAAAAAAGCATTAAAAAAAAAAATTGGCCGAATTCGCACTGGGTGCGCGAATCCGGACGAAAAAAAAAAAAAACGAAGCGCAGGCTCCCGTGCTTTGTTTTCCTTAAGCCTCCGGATGGGCCAGGTCCCGGGGGCAATGCCAATTATGTAGCGGGGGCCTGTGGGGCCCCCGCAGCCCCGGGGACCACCACCTCCCTGGGGCTTCATCCATACTGTGCGGGGGCACGCAGCACCCCCGCACCCCTGCAGCCCCGGGGTCCGCCACCTCCCCGGGGCTTATTTATAAAAAAAAATGGGGGGGGGGGGCTCCTGCCCCCCCACGCTGCCCCGGGGACCGTCACATCCCCGGGGCTCTGATTTAAAAAAAAAAAAATGTGTGTGGGGTGGCTCGAGCCCCCCACATGCCCCAGGGACCACCACCTCCCCAGGGCATACATAAATGAAGTGTGGGGGTCTGTTGCGGACCCCCGGACCCTGGGGACCACCACCTCCCCAGGGCTTTAAAGAGTTGGGAGAGGGGCCCCCCGGCCCCCCTCCTTGGCCCTGGGGACTGCCACCCCCCAGGGCCGGCTCCTGCAATGTCACGGGGTGCCCACCCCTGGGACATTGCTGTTTGCTATGGCAGGGTGGGAGCAAGGATCCCGCCCTGCCATACAGGGCGGGAGCAAGGATCCCGCCCTGCCATAGCAAACACTGCTCTGCTTTGTTGAAGCAAGAGCAAGAAACATGCTCTCGCTTCAACGAAGCAAAGCAGAATTGCTTTTGGGCAAGGGGAGCTGGATGTCAGCAGCTCCCCTTGTCCAAAAGCAATGCCGGTTCCTGCAGGAGGCGGGGAGCCGGCAGGGACCGTGGGGGCATTGGGGCTCCCCCCACGGTCCCCAACTTGAGGAACGGCCCGGGGGATGGGGTCCCCGGGCCACTCGGCCCCCCTCTTCTTTATATTTTATTATTTTATTTTTTTAAAAGGATGGCTGGCCCCGGGGATGGGGTCCCCGGGGCCAGAAGTGGCCCCCTCCCTGCAAAACTAAAAAAACCGAGGCAAAAATAAAATAAAAAAACGAGGCCAGGCCCCAGGGGATGGGGTCCCCGGGGCCAATAGTGGCCCAGGGAAGGGGGGCCACGCGACCCCCTTCCCATTTTTTTTTAATGAAAAAAATGCTCAGGCCCTAGGGGGTGGGGTCCCCAGGGCCCAAAAATGTTAAGAGAAGTGGGGCCACACAGCCCCCTTCTAACAAAGGAAAAAAATAACAGAAGCCGTCATCTCACCGGAGGCCCCGCCCCCTCCCCGCACCACTCTGCAAACGCGCCTCCTGGCATGTTTTGGGTTGGGGAGGAAGTCCCCTAGAATCTTATGGGTCCTTAGGGGCCAACTAGCCCACTAGGTACCTCCAGTAAGCCCCACACAGTGGGATTGCTGAGAGGTGGTCCGAGGCCATGCCCCTTTTTACACCACTCTGCAAACGCGCCTCTTGGTGCATTGCTGGTGGGGCGATGAGGTCCTCTTGCGTCCTGAGTCGCGTTTGCAGAGTGGTGTAAAAAGGGGGAGTGGCCTTTGAGCACTCTCAGCAATCCAGCTGTATGGGGATTACTGGAGGTAACAGCAGGGCTAGTTGGCCCCCAGGGACCCTCAGGAGGAAAGGGGACTTCATTCCCCAACCAAGAGCGTGCCAGGAGGTGCGTTTGCAGAGTGGTGGAAAAAGGGGGCGTGGCCTGTGTCCACCTCTCAGCGATCCCACTGTGTGGAGCGTACTGGAGGTAAGAGGTAGGCTAGTTGGCCCCTAAGGACCCCCAGCAGCGAAGGGGACTTCAATCCCCATCCAAGAGCGTGCCAGGGAACACGTTTGCAGAGTGGTGGGCAAAGGGGGTGTGGCTTGCTATGAGAACTTAGCAATCCTGCTGTGTGGGACTTACTGGAGGTAATAGGAGGGGTAGTTGGCCCCCAAGGTCCTTGGGGGCCAACTACCCCTCTTGTTACCTCTAGTAAGTCCCACACAGTGGGCTTGCTAATACGTCTTCGGAGGCCATGTCCCCCTTGCTCCACCACTCTGCAAACGCGCCTCCAGGCAGACTACGGGATGGGGGATGAAGTCCAATTTACTCCTGAGGGACTTTGGGGGCCAAGAAGCCCTCCTGGTACCTCCTGTAAGTCCTACGCAGCGGAATTCCTGAGCGCTGGTCAGAGGCCCAGCACCCTTTCTCCACCACTCTGCAAACGCGACTACTAGTTAAAGAAGTGTTTGCAATGTAATAGGTTTCGCATTTGCGAGAGTTAGAGCTATTGGCGTTGTAAATGTAAAAGTTTTTTTACTAATGTTTTTTGGAGTGGAGTGGATGTACGTTGTGTGTAGTGGAATTATGTGGTAAGTTGTGCAGTGAAATTATGTGGATAGAAAGTATGTGGTATTTATTTTATAGGAATTATGTAGAGTGGGATTATGTGTTATGGAGAGTAATTATGTGGTATGGTAGTCTGTGTTGTGGAGTGGTAACCTCAGGTTTAGTCTTCCTCGTTTCCATAGAAGCTCAACTATGAACTCAGTGTGACAAAAAAAGAAGGAATCACTGAGGAGCACTTGTGGACCTAGTCAGAGGTATGAGCAGGGCCACTGGAATTATGCGACTGTTTGGCTGCACCGACTTTCGCACAATTATTCATTTTCCGCATTAGCCACATAATTCAGCATCTGCTCCCTAATCTGCAGATTTGAACAAAAAAAGCCTTGTTTCTAGCTCAAACGGCTCAAACGTTACCAAAAATGCAGCGACAAGTGTTACAGCGTGGTGGAAGGCCCTTTGCAAACCTAGAATGGTCACCTTTTACTTATAGCTAAATGTGGGTGTTAAATTGGTACTAATGGTGTGCAAGCCACTCTTGCTTCCTTCTGCACCTCTCTTGCCTCTTTCTGCATTTCTGTTGCTTCTTTCTGCACATGTCTTTCGTTTTCTGCACTTCTCTTGCCTCTTTCTGCAAATCTCTTCTAGTTTCTGCACCTCTCTTGCCTCTTTCTGCACCTCTGTTGCTCGTTCTGCACCTCATTTGCTTCTTTCTGTACCCCTCTTGCCTCTTTCTGCACCCTTCTTACCTCTTTCTGCACCTCTCTTGCCTTTTTCTGTACCCCTCTTCTTTCTACACCCTTTTTGTCTCTTTCTGCACCTCTGTTCCTTCTTTCTGCACTTCTTTTGTTTCTTTATGCACCTGTCTTGCTTCTTTCTGTACCCCTCTTGCCTCTCTCTCCACCCCTCTTCCCTTTTTCTGCACTTCTGTTGCTTCTTTCTGCCCTTATCTTGCTTCTTTCTGCACCTCACTTGCCTCTTTTCTGCACCTCTCTTGCTTCTTTCTGCAGTTCTCTTGCCTCCTTCTGCACTTCACTTGCCTCTTTCTGTAACTCTCTTGCCTCTTTCTGCACCTCTCTTGCCTCTTTCTGCACCGCACTTGCTTCTTTCTGCGCCCCTTTTGCCTGTTTCTGCACCCCTCTTCCCTCTTTGTGCAACTCTCTTGCCTCTTTCTGCACCTCACATGCTTCTTTCTGCACGACGCTTGTCTATTTCTGTACCTCTGTTCCTTCTTTCTTCACCTGTCTTGTCTCTTTCTGCACCCTTCATGCCTCTTTCAGCACCTCTCTTGCTTCTTTCTGCAGTTCTCTCCCTCTTTCTGCACCCCTCCTGCCTGTTTCTGTATCCCTCTTGCCTGTTTGTGCACCTCTCCTACCCCTTTCTGCACCCCTCTTGCCTCTTTTTCCACCTCTGTTGGTTCTTTCTGTGCCTTTTTTGCTTCGTTCTGCACTTCACTTGCCTCTTTCTGTACCCCTCTTGCCTCTTTCTGCACCTCTGTTGGTTCTTTCTGCACTGCTCTGGCTTCTTCCTGCACCTCTGTTCCATATTTCTGCATCCCTTTTGCCTTTTTATGCACCCCTCTTCCCTCTTTCTGTACCTCTCTTGCCTCAGTCTGCCACCTGTTCCCTCTTTCTGCACCCCTTTTGCCTGTTTCTGCAACTCTCTTACCTCTTTCTGCACCCCTCTTGCCTCTTTCTGCACCTCTGTTGGTTGTTTTGCACTGCTCTTGCTTCTTTCTGCACCTCTCTTGCAAATTTCTGCACCCCTCTTGCCTCTTTCTGCACCCCTTTTACCTGTTTCCGCACCTCACTTGCCTCCTTCTGCACCTCTGTTGCTACTTTCTGCACTTCTCTTACCTCTTTCTGCACCCCTGTTGCTTCATTCTGCACTTTCCATCCTTCTTTCTGCACCTGTCTTGCTTCTTTCTGCACCCCTGTTGTCTCTTTTTGCACTCGTCTTCCCTCTTTCTGTACCTTTCTTGCCTGTTTCTGCATCTCACTTGCCTCTTTCTGTACTTTTCTTGCTTCTTTCTACACCTCTGTTACATCTTTCAGCAATTCTCTTGCCTCTTTCTGCACTTCTCTTGTCTGTTTCTGCACCTCTCTTGCCTCTTTCTGCACCTCTCTTGCCTCTTTCTGTACCTCACTTGCTTCTTTCTGCACCCCTCTTGCCTCTTTCTGCACCCCTCTTCCCTCTTTGTGCAACTCTCTTGCCTCTTTCTACACCTCTCTTCCCTCTTTATGCACCACTCTTGCCTCTTTTTGTACCTCTGTTGCTTCTTTCTGCACTAACCCTGCCTCTTTCTACACCCTTTGTGCTTCTTTCAGCACCTCTGTTGCTTCTTTCTGCACTTCTCTTCCTTCTTTCTGCACCCCTTGTGCCTCCTTCTGCACCTCTGTTGCTTCTTTCTGCACTTCTCTTGGTTCTTTCTACACTGCTCTTGCCTCTTTCTGCATCCCTCTTGCCTCTTTGAGCACCTCTTTTGCTTTTTTCTGCACTTCTCTCTCCTCTTTATGCACCCCTCTTGCCTCTTTCTGCACCTCTGTTGCTTCTTGCTGCACTTCTATTGCCTCTTTCTGCACCTCTCTTGCTTCTTTCTGCAGCTCACTTGCCTCTTTCAGCACCTCTGTTGCTTTTTTCTGCAGATCTCTTGCCTCTTTCTGCACCTCACTTGCCTGTTTCAGCACCTCTGTTGCTTTTTTCTGCAGATCTCTTGCCTCTTTCTGCACCCCTCTTTTCTCTTTCTGCACCTCTCTTGCCTCTTTCTGCACCCCTGTTCCCTCTTTCTGCACCTTTCCTGCCTGTTTCTGCGCCTCTCTTGCCTCTTTCTGTACCTCTGTTGCCTCTTTCTGCACTTCTCTTGCTCTTTCTGCACCCTTTGTGCCTCTTTCAGCCCCATTCTGTTGCTTCTTTCTGCACTTCTCGTCCTTCCTTCTGCACCCCTCGTGCCTCCTTCTGCACCTCTGTTGCTTCTTTCTGCACTTCTCTTGGTTCTTTCTGCACTGCTCTTGCCTCTTTGAGCACCTCTTTTGTTTCTTTCTGCACTTCTCTCTCCTCTTTCTGCACCTTTCTTGCTTCTTTCTGCAGCTCACTTGCCTCTTTCTGCACCTCTGTTGCTTTTTTCTGCAGATCTATTGCCTCTTTCTGCACCTCATTTGCCTGTTTCAGCACCTCTGTTGCTCTTTTCTGCAGATCTATTGCCTCTTTCTGCACCCCTCTTTTCTCTTTCTGCACCTCTGTTGCCTCTTTCTGCACCCTGTTCCCTCTTTCTGCACCTTTCATGCCTGTTTCTGCACCTCTCTTGCCTCTTTCTGTACCTCTGTTGCCTCTTTCTGCACGTCTCTTGCTCTTTCTGCACCCTTTGCGCCTCTTTCAGCACCTGTTACTTCTTTCTGCACTTCTCTTCCTTCTTTCTGCACCTCTCTTGCTTCTTTCAGTACCTCTGTTGCTTTTTTCTGCAGATGTCTTGCCTCTTTCTGCACCCCTCTTTTCTCTTTCTGCACCTCTCTTGCCTCTTTCTGCACCCCTGTTCCCTCTTTCTGCACCTTTCCTGCCTGTTTCTGCACCTCTCTTGCCTCTTTCTGTACCTCTGTTGCCTTTTCTGTACCTCTGTTGCTTCTTTCTGGGAGAGGTGTGGCGCCGCGGCCAGGGCGACTGACGCTGGACGCTGGGGATCACGGTTCAATTCCTGGCTCCGGCGGCAGGGGTCTTCCCAGCACCATGCGACTCTGGGCAATAGCTCGCTTAATCTTCCCAACGGCCCCTAGCGCCGAGAGACCCCTTCGGGGTGATTCGTGCGCTATACAAGTACTGGACTTACTTACTTTTACTTTCTGCACCTCTCTTGCTTCTTTCTGTACCTCACTTGCCTTTTTCAGTACCTCTGTTGCTCTTTTCTGCAGATCTCTTGCCCCTTTCTGTACCTCACTTGCCTCTTTCAGCACCTCTGTTGCTTTTTTCTGCAGATCTCTTGCCCCTTTCTGCACCTCACTTGCCTCTGTCAGCACCTCTGTTGCTTCTTTCAGCAATTCTCTTGCCTCTTTCTGCACTTCTCTTCCTTCTTTCTGCACCCCTCCTGCCTTTATGTACCTCTCTTGCCTCCTCTTTGAACACCCCTCCTACCTTTGTCTGCACCCCTCTTGCCTCTTTTTGCACCTCTGTTGGTTCTTTCTGCACTGCTTTTGCTTCTTTCTGCACCTCACTTGCCTCTTTCTGCACTTCTCTTGCTTCTTTCTACACCTCTGTTGCTTGTTTCAGCAATTCTCTTGCCTCTTTCTGCACTTCTCTTCTTTCTTTCTGCACCCCTCCTGCCTCTTTCTGTATCTCTCTTGCCTCGTTGTGCACCTCTCCTACCTCTTTGTGCACCCCTCTTGCCTCTTCTTGCACCTCTGTTGGTTCCTTCTGCACTGCTCTTGCTTCTTTCTGCACCTCACTTGCCTCTTTCTGCACTTCTCTTGCTTCTTTTTACACCTCTGTTGCTTCTTTCAGCAATTCTCTTGCCTCTTTCTGCCCTTCTCTTCCTTCTTTCTGCACCCCTCCTGCCTCTTTCTGTACCTCTCTTGCCTCTTTGTGCACATCTCCTACCTCTTTCTGCACCACTCTTGCCTCTTTTTGCACCTCTGTTGGTTCTTTCTGCACTGCTCTTGCTTCTTTCTGCACCTCACCTGCCTCTTTCTGCACTTCTCTTGCTTCTTTCTACACCTCTGTTGCTTCTTCTGTACCCCTCTTGCCTCTTTGTGCACCTCTCCTACCTCTTTCTGCACCCCTCTTGCCTCTTTTTGCACCTCTGTTGGTTCTCTCTGCACTACTCTTGCTTCTTTCTGCACCTCACTTGCCTCTTTCTGAACTTCTCTTGCTTCTTTCTACACCTCTGTTGCTTCTTTCAGAAATTCTCTTGCCTCTTTCTGCACTTCTCTTGCTTGTTTCTGCACCTCTCTTGCGTCTTTCTGCACCTCTGTTGCCTCTTTCTGCACTTCACTTGCTTCTTTCTGCACCTCTCTTGCCTCTTTGGGCACCTCTTTTGCTTTTTTCTGCACATCTCTTGCCTCTTTCTGCACACTCAGGGCTACTTTTAAGCTGACCTCAGGCTCAGCAGTGCACACATGCAAGTGCAGAAAAGGGCTGCTGGCCTCTAAACTGCCATGACCTATTATATGCTAGGGACTTAGACATAGTTTTAATCCCCCTGCCCTATTATGTACTAGGGCCTTACAGGGGAGGTCATGTCAATCACAGGGGTACCCCAACCCATAGTGTACCCTAGTGTATGTAGGTGTTTTCACTGTATTCTAAGTGTCTTTCAGCATAGCACTGGCTCCGGGCCTGGTTAGTCAGAGTCCGTTACCACCAGTCCCAGTCAGCAAAAAGTTGGGGGCAGAGGATGACTTTGCAACAGGGCCTGTTTCTGCACCTCTGTTGGTTCTTTCTGCATATCTCTTGCTTCTTTCTGCACCTTTCTTTCTCTTTCTGGACTTCTGTTGCCTCTTTCTGCATTTCTCTTGCTTCTTTCTGCGCTTTTCTTCCTCTTTCTGCACATGTCCTACCTCTGTATGCATAGTTAGAAATTAGCATTTAAAACACCTTTGAAATTCACAGAAAAAGCCATAGGTTTCAGGGGCGTTATAGTTAGGAATTAGCATTTAAAAAACCTTAGAAATTCACTGAAAAAAACATAGGTTTCAGGGACGTTATAGTTAGAAATTATCATTTAAAAAACCTTTGAAATTCACTGAAAAAACTATAGGTTTCAGGGACGTTATAGTTAGAAATGAGCATTTAAAAAACCTTAGAAATTCACTGAAAAAACCACAGGTTTCAGGGACGTTATAGTTAGTTGGACATTTCACTCGTACAAAACCAGAGAAATTCGGCCGTTATAGTTAGTTGAGCTAACTATAACTCGCGCCCCCGCAATGCACTGCTGATGACGTCACATATTACATCATTCATGACATGGTCAGTGACATCACTGATGACATCTCAAATGAAATCACTGATGACATCACTGATGACATCATCCACGTGATAATCTGATGCACCTCCTCATACCCTAATATAACCCTTGACACACCCACTCTAAATACAGACTACCATTTTCGAAACCATAGACACACCAATACCAGTTACTACATACCCACTCGCTGCATTGTGCAGCACACATAGGAGCAAAACGCCATTAATTATTGTTTTTGTGCAGGAAGGTGTCCTCTCCTGCAAAAACACAATCATCCCTGCAACACAGGCTCCCTTACACCATGGTGCAAGGGTGCCTGCATTGGGGCTAGGCAGATCTTTTAGTGCCAGTGCAGGGGTGAGCACAGAGATGCGCTGTATTCTTGTTAATACGGGCATCCCTGCATTTTGAAAATTACGCAGCTCAGCGCAGCAAAATTGCTTGCAGCACAGCACTGCACAATTTCCATGTAAATATGACCCTAACATTTTTGTTTTTGATGTACTGATCTTGAAAAAATGCTTCTGCGCATAGTCGTGTAGCCCCCTCAAACTTGATTGAAGACCTAATGGTGTCTGTTGTAGAAGAATTATGTCATCCCAATATAGAAGCGTATAGAACTGTCTTGAGCCAGTCTTTGGGAGATAATGTTTTCCTTGATGAAGATGGCTAGGAATATCAAAAAGAGAAAGGGAAAATAGTATGGATGCTAACATGCATCCCAGTTTTAAGCCATTTTTGTAGGTATTGAATTAGACAAACCCTGGGCTACCCCAAAAGCATTTTACACCATGTAGAAGAGTATAAAGACACAAGAAGACGCAATAAACCACTTGGAATTCCTAGCATGAACAGTTCCGCCATAGAGTCGCTCTATGAACAGAGTCAAATGCAGTTGAAACTCAATAAAAATGGCATATAAAAATGCTTATTCCTTGCTACATATTTGTCTAAAAAGAATTGTAGAATCGCTATAGTATCAATGACTGACCGATCTGCTCTGAAACCAGATTGTTTGAGGGAAATAATGTTTGCTTCCTGTGGCCATTTCTCCAAATTTTCTAAGATGCCGATTGCGAAGACCTTTCCCACAGCATCCAAGAGCGAAATTTGCCAATTTTTTCCTGGCTCCTGTTTACTTCCTTTCTTAAGAAAAGGGACAATAATGCTCCCTCTCCAAGAATTTGGCCACTGACGAGAAGTGTAGCAGAATTAGAAAAAGAGATCCAGTCATTTGGCCAACACATCGTGATTATGTTTTAACACTAATATATATACCGTAACTATATTTACTTTGCATGGTTAAGGCATATGTGTGGTAAAGGCATGTGTGGTAAAGACTGTGTGATAAATAACCCTGGGCAAAGCACTACGCTACGCTCGCGTAGTTTGCGAAGTTTGCGCTACTTTGCACAACGCGAATTGCATGTAGCACAGTGCAAACACGCGTAGCGTAGCGTAGCGTAGTGCAGCGGTCATTTTTTGCTTGCTCGCGGTCCTCAACGTCAAGTTGGCGACCGCGAGCAAGCAAAATGACATCCCGGCGAGACTTTTCCTCGTTCGCGATCAGCAACATCAAGTTGCCGATCGCGAGCGTGGAAAATAAACCTCCAGCGAGATTCTCCAACGCTGGGAGGTCAGGTTTCTCATTGCGAGTGGTCGCGTATGCTCGCGACCGCTCGCGATGAGAAACTACCAGTCTGCGTTGAGAAAGATGCCGCTCGAGTAAAAATCTACTCGAGCGGCAGTAAAAGACAGCTCGCACTGTGCAAGATGCCGTTTTCAATTATTGCACAGTGCGGACAAGCATCCGGCACTGTGCAATCATTGCGAACAGCGCACTACGCAGTTCGCGTAGTGCTACGCGTAGCTCGCGTTGTGCGAACTGCACTTTGCGTAGCTTCGCGTAGCGCTACTTCGCGAACTACGCCCACCCTTAGTGATAAAGGATATTTCCCTTCATGGGTTCCCAACTTCAGCTGGTAAAGAGGTACATCTCTGAAAGCTCCAGGATAGCTTGGTGCAGTGTCCGTCGGTCAGACTAGCCTGCGCGTTGGACTCCTGATCGCCCGGGATAACAGAATCCTCTGTTCTGCTGCCAGGGGGTGCTGGTAGGGGAGATCCATAAAATATGATCAACGGTACCTCACCTGAAAGCTAAAGCAGTTGATTTCTTGAATTAGCTTCCAGATAGAAGTTCTTTGGAGTAGTTCTTTGCATCACATCATGGAGAGTACACAATAGCGTCATGAGGCTGGGAGTACTGAGAAACTCTATGATGAAGGAGAATCAGAGCCTAATAAATAATGGATCAGTGATATCACTAAGGACCTTATTATGACTTTGGCGGTCTCAGAGTGGGGCCGCCATGCTGCTGCCCCACTCAGAGACTGCCAAAGCCGTTAAAGACCGCCACCCAGAGTACAACTTTTTTTACTCTGGTAGGCGATTCTTTGGTGGTCCCGCTTCGGTGCCTTTGAAAAAGGCACCGCAATGGGAGCTTCATAGGCAGTTCCTGCAGGGCATGGAGTGTCAAGTCCATGGCCTGCAGGAACTGGGGGTGCATGCACACAGGGTGGGCATGACATGTGCCCCCCTGCATGCACCCAATGGCGCAGAGGCAATGGGGGGCCCAGTAGGCCTCCTTTGTTTCCTCACCACCACACTTTTCATGGCAGTCGCACCGCCATGAAAAGTGTGGTGGTGAGGAAACTCCTAATTTGCTTGGCGGTGCCGCAGTGCCAGCATATTAGGGGCCTCAGACCGATGAGCCACCGCCAGGGATCATGGATCCCGCCACAGTCCTATCCGGCAGGCGGAACATCAGTCTGGCAGTCTGTGGACTGCCACCACAGGTTTGACAGTCCATTGGACCACCGAACTCGTAATAAGGGCCTAAGCCTGTCAACTGAGATTGACAACCACTTCCAGCATGGCAATGTCCTGGTATTATTTTGGACATAGTTACACAATCCTGCATCCTGCTAGATGAACTGCACTGTATTCACACTCCTTGAAATGGTTATGAGATCTACTTCCAGCATGATGTCACCGCAAGATGAAAGGCACTAGCATCATTATCTCCACTGACAGCAACCATCATTTCTGGAACACCTACATGCTGGTATGAGATGCAGTCCAAACGGTCCCCAGTAAGTGTGAGTGCCATAGGGATAATTCTTGATCATCAGGAGATTGACAAACACTCTCACCATGGCGCAACCAGATATCATCCAGAAGTACCAGCGCACTTCAACATCCCGCTAAATAAACGGTACCCGCTTCAGTGCTGCAGACTGAATGTAGCAGCTGTCAAGAGACTTGCCCCTTGGGCTTGCATGGGACACGCACTAAGATGCCTGAGCAACAACTTGTATTCATGACAGATATGCAGAGGAAAAAAAGAGCTTTGAAAGTCTGCTCTAAAGACTTTGGGCCATCCAAAGTGCTAAAGGTTTTCAACAGCAAAGTCAGCTGAGTCTCCAGTGGTAGACATCTACAAATGATTCAGAATGAACCACAATGACCAGAAATACTTGTAGTAATTGTAATGAAAGAAAGACTATTTATATTGATAATAATGGAAAGTACTTTGTTGTGATCAAGACTACGATTGGAAAGCGTCATTTTGTTTGTTGCTGCTATCACATTGAAGAAAGAGTTTTGTAAGTAATTTACCAGAGTACCGCCATGATATTCTTTGATTGACCCATAGTGGAGAGGCACTGGCGTTATCTGCTGAGCATCTGGTACTAATGAAACCACTAATGATGTGTGTATATATATATATATATATATATATATATATATATATATTCTTGGCAACTCCGTTCGCCCTCTGGCGTGCATCTAATCCCAAAGAAACGGAGCACGGACCCAAATAGTAGCCAACAGATGTACGTTTATTGCTCCTCCAACACCTCTACAGCCATGACGTGTTTCAGCCCCACCTCGGGCCTTGATCACATGACACGCTCTGTCAGGTAGGTGGCTTTTTTATAATCGGTTTATCAGCTGTGCATTGTTTAAAGTGTACATATATGCCACACACGTGTGTGAATAAATTCCACGTTGGCACTACCCGAGAGCGCGGACATTCTTTTCTCCTTGTGTGTGGCATTAATCGTCGTCTTGCTCTGCCGACATTTCGCGCCACCTGCCTCGGGCCAAGGATCCTGGCAGGAGCATATGTGGTACAATATATATATATATATATTCACTGAAAAAACCATAGGTTTTAGGGACAGTTATAGTTAGTTGGACATTGCACTCGTACAAAACCCGTGAAATTCCCCTGTTATAGTTAGTTCAGCTAACTATAACTCGCGCCCCGCAATGCACTGCTGATGACGTCACATATTACATCACTCATGACATGGTCAGTGACATCACTGATGACATCACTGATGACATCTCAAATGACATCACTGATGACATCATCCAGTGACTGTGTGTTTCTGTAAAGTTTAAATATGTTTAATATATATAGGGAAAGGCGTATTGAAGAATGAGTGGGTGTATAAGTGTCTGAATGGATGATTTAGTACGTGAGTGACTGACTCTACAAGTGAGTGATTAAACGTATCTTACTGAATGCATGGGTTAGTGACTAAACTGTGTGAATGTCTGTATCCGTCTGTTTGTTGGTGTGTAAGTGGATGCATGGATTTGCGAATAGCTACATGAGTGTCTATATGGGTTATTGATTGGTTCTCTGAGTATCTGTATGGCTGCCTGAGTGTTTGTGTGGGTGGGGTGTGTGTGACTCTATACATAGATGTGTGAGTGGGTGATTCACTGGGTGCATGATTTCAAGAGTGCATCTGTGATGGACTGCTTGGGTGGGTGAGTGTGTGTATGGGTGTGTTAGTGAGTGAATGTATATCTCAGTGGTACATGTGCGAGTAACTACATATGTAAAAAGCAGTATATATGTGTGTTAGAGTATTTAAATGGCTATAAGTGAGAGTGTGTTATTGTGAGAGTGGCTGTATGGATGCGTGTGTGCTTGTATCAGTTATTGTATAAGAGCGTAAGAATGTGCTAGTATTTGTATGAGTAAGTGAGCTGGTGTGTGTATAACTGTATAGGTGAGTAAATGGGTGTGTGATTAATTTTTGCATGACTGACTAGGTGTGTGAGTACCTCTATGGATGAGTGGCGGTGTGTGAGTATTTATATAGGTGTATGAGTGCATATGATAGTCCTGTACTGAGTGACTGTAAGTATGAGTGACTGTGCAGGTGAGTGAGTGGATGTGTGTGTAGACCTAAGAATCAGTGAGTGGGTATGTAGTTTTTGGTGTTGGAGTGTCTATGGTTTTGAGAATGGCAGTCTGTAATTTAGAGTGGGTGTATCAAAAGTTATATTAGGGTGTGAGAAGATGCATGAAATTATCACATGGATGATGTCATCAGTGATGTCATTTGAGATGTCATCAGTGATGTCATCAGTGATGTCACTGACCATGTCATGAGTGATGTAATATGTGACGTCATCAGCAGTGCATTGCGGGGCGCGAGTTATAGTTAGCTGAACTAACTATAACAGGGGAATTTCACGGGTTTTGTACGAGTGCAATGTCCAACTAACTATAACTGTCCCTAAAACCTATGGTTTTTTCAGTGAATTTCAAAGGTTTTTTAAATGCTAATTTCTAACTATAACTTGTCTGAAACCTATGGTTTTTTCAGTGAATTTCAAAGGTTTTTAAATGCTAATTTCTAACTATAACGTGCCTGAAACCTATGGTTTTTTCAGTGAATTTCAAAGGTTTTTTAAATGCTAATTTCTAACTATAACGTGCCTGAAACCTATGATTTTTAAGTGAATTTCAAAGGTTTTTTAAATGCTAGTTTCTAACTATGCCAACAGAGGTAGGACATGTGAAGAAAGAAGAAAAAACGCACAGAAAGAAGCAAAAGATGTGCAGAAAGAACCAACAGAGGAGCAGAAAGAGGCCTTGTTGCAAAATCATCCTGTGCCCACAACTTTTTCAGACGGGTACTGGTGGTAACTGACTCTGACTAACCAGAGCCAGTGCGCGTTTGCACAGTGGTGAAGGGAGGGGGCCTGAGGTGACATGTGTGCAAACGCGCCCGTGGCGCGTTTTAAGTTGCAGGATTAAGTCCCCTTGAATCCTGAGGGTCCCTGGGGCCCAACTAGCCCCCCAGGTACCTACAGTTAGGACCACAGAGCTGAGTTGCAGAGAGGCGTTCCGAGGCCACGCACCTTTTTCACCTCTCTGCAACGCAACTCTGTTGTGCTTACTGAAGGTACCTGGTGGGCTAGTTGGCCCCAGGATTCAAAGGGAATTAACTCCCCAACTTAAAACGCACCACAGGGCGTGTTTGCGCACATGTCACCTGAGGCCCCGCCCCTCCTTTCACCACTGTGCAAACGCGCCCGTGGCGCGTTTTAAGTTGGGGGATTAGGTCACTTTGAATCCTGAGAGTCCCTGGGGCCCAACTAGCCCACCAGGTACTTCCAGTAAGCACCACAGGCCTGCGTTGCAACGCCTGTAACAAATTGTGTAGTTGTGTTTAGGTAGTGAAGAGGGTCGTGCTGGGGGTAGTGTTTTAGGGTAGTGCAGTGGTGTTTGTGTAGTGTAGGGGGTCATGCTGGGGGTAGATTTAGGGTTTAGGGTAGTGCAGTGGTGTTTGGGTAGTGTAGGGAGTCGTGCTGGGGGGAGTGTTTTAGGGTTTAGGGTAGTACAGTGGTGTTTGGGTAGTGTAGGGGGTCGTGCTGGGGTTAGTGTTTTAGGGTTTTAGGGTTTAGGGTAGTGCAGTGGTGTTTGGGTAGTGTAGGGGATACTGCTGGGGGTAGTGTTTTAGGGTTTAGGGTAGTGCAATGGTGTTTGGGTAGTGTAGGGGTACTGCTGGGGGTAGTGTTTTAGGGTTTAGGGTAGTGAAGTGGTGTTTGGGTAGCGTAGGGGTACTGCTGGGGTAGTGTTTTATGGTTTAGGGTAGTGCAGTGGTGTTTGGGTAGTGTAGGGGTTCGTGCTGGGGGTAG
This sequence comes from Calotriton arnoldi, assembly GCA_963921515.1. NCBI lineage: Eukaryota > Metazoa > Chordata > Amphibia > Caudata > Salamandridae > Calotriton > Calotriton arnoldi. Next base: position 89,610 of record CAWUFW010012669.1, on the reverse strand, counting down.
TTTTTTAGGGTTTAGGGTAGTGCAGTGGTGTTTGTGTAGTGTAGGAGGTCGTGTTTTAGGGTTTAGGGTAGTGCAGTGGTCTTTGGGTAGTGTAGGGGTTGTGCGGGGGATAGTGTTTTAGGGATTAGGGTAGTGCATTGGTATTTGGGTAGTGTAGTGGGTCATGCAGGGGTAGTGTTTTAGGGTTTAGGGCAGTGCAGTGTTGTTTAGGTAGTGTAGGGGGTCGTGCTGGGGGAGTGTTTTAGGGTTTAGGGCAGTGCAGTGGTGTTCGGGTAGTGTAGGGGGTCGTGCTGGGGGAGTGTTTTAGGGTTTAGGGCAGTGCAGTCGTGTTCGGGTAGTGTAGGGGGTCGTGCTGGGGGAGTATTTTAGGGCTTAGGGTAGTGCAGTGGTGTTCGGGTAGTGTAGGGGTCATGCTGGGGGTAGTGTTCTAGGGTTTAGGGCAGTGCAGTGGTGTTCGGGCAGTGTAGGGGTCGTGCTGGGGGTGGTGTTTTAGGGTTTAGGGCAGTGCAGTGGTGTTCGGGCAGTGTAGGGGCGGTGCAGGGGGTGGTGTTTCAGGGTTTAGGGCAGTGCAGTGGTGTTCGGGCAGTGTAGGGGTGGTGCAGGGGGTGGTGTTTCAGGGTTTAGGGCAGTGGTGTTCGGGCAGTGTAGGGGGTCATGCTGGGGGTGGTGTTTCAGGGTTTGGGGCAGTGCAGTGGTGTTCGAGCAGTAAAGGGGGTCATGCTGGGGGTGGTGTTTCAGGGTTTAGGGCAGTGCAGTGGTGTTCGGGCAGTGTAGGGGGCGGTGCAGGGGTGGTGTTTCAGGGTTTAGGGCAGTGCAGTGGTGTTCGGGCAGTGTAGGGGGTGGTGCAGGGGTGGTGTTTCAGGGTTTAGGGCAGTGCAGTGGTGTTCGGGCAGTGTAGGGGGTCGTGCAGGGGTGGTGTTTCAGGGTTTAGGGCAGTGCAGTGGTGTTCGGGCAGTGTAGGGGGCGGTGCAGGGGTGGTGTTTCAGGGTTTAGGGCAGTACAGTGGTGTTCGGGCATTGTAGGGGGTGGTGCTGGGGCTGGTGTTTCAGGGTTTAGGGCAGTGCAGTGGTGTTCAGGCAGTGTAGGGGTCGTGCTGGGGCTGGTGTTTCAGGGTTTAGGGTAGTGCAGTGGTGTTCGGGCAGTGTAGGGGGTCGTGCTGGGGCTGGTGTTTCAGGGTTTAGGGCAGTGCAGTGGTGTTCGGGCAGTGTAGGGGGATCATGCTGGGGCTGGTGTTTCAGGGTTTAGGGCAGTGCAGTGGTGTTCGGGCAGTGTAGGGGGTCTTGCTGGGGCTGGTGTTTCAGAGTCTAGGGCAATGCAGTGGTGTTCGGGCAGTGTAGGGGTCTTGCTGGGGCTGGTGTTTCAGGGTTTAGGGCAGTGCAGTCGTGTTTGGGCAGTGTAGGGGGTCGTGCTGGGGGTGGTGTTTCAGGGTTTAGGGCAGTGTAGTGGTGTTCAGGCAGTGTAGGGGGTCATGCTGGGGCTAGTGTTTCAGGGTTTAGGGCAGAGCAATGGTGCTCAGGCAGTGTAGGGGTTGTGCTGGGGGTGATGTTTCAGGGTTTAGGCCAGTACAGTGGTGTTAGGGCAGTGTAGAGGGTCGTGCTGGGGGTGGTGTTTCAGGGTTTAGGGCAGTGCAGTGGTGTTCCGGCAGTGTAGGGGGTCGTGCAGGGGGTGGTGTTTCAGGGTTTAGTGCAGTGGTGTTCGGGCAGTGTAGGGGGTCGTGCTGGGGTGGTGTTTCAGGGTTTAGGGCAGTGCAGTGGTGTTCGGGCAGTGTAGGGTGTCGTGCTGAGGGGTGGTGTTTCAGGGTTTAGGGCAGTGCAGTAGTGTTTGGGCAGTGTAGGGGGTCGTGCAGGGGGTGGTGTTTCAGGGTTTAGGGCAGTGCAGTGGTGTTCGGCCAGTGTAGGTAGTCTTGCTGGGGGTGGTGTTTCAGGGTTTAGGGCAGTGCAGTAGTTTTCGGGCAGTGTAGGCGGTCGTGCTGGGGCTGGTGTTTCAGGGTTTAGGGCAGTGCAGTGGTGTTTTTGTAGTGTAGGGGGTCGTGCTGGGGGTCGTGTTTTAGGGTTTAAGGTAGTGCAGTGGTGTTTTTGTAGTGTAGGGGGGTCATGTTTTAAGATGCAATGCTCCAATACCTGACCAGTCTGCACTACATAAAACTGCAAAAAACTAAAAATAAAAAGTGTTTTGCACACTTTTGTCATTGGGCTATATGTGGGCTACATCTGGGTAATATTTGTGCTACATTTGGGCTCTTTTTTCACTGGTGGCCATCTTGGAAGACTTCTTTGTTATGAAGTTTCCTAATTTCTTCATTTACTGCAGTCTCCTCAGTAGGAAATGCTTTCAGTTTTTACTTTGATTCCATCAAGAAGGCATTCAGATGTGTCTCACATCTGCCATAAATTCAGAATGTTAGCACTCTAGTTGCTCATTAGATCACTGGAGTAAAGCTACTGCTCACCAGGAGTTAACTGGTAGTCTGCTGCTGGTATTGAAAGTGATTGTTTCAGTCTGCATGTCAGAATTTTCTAATGAAATAGAAGAGGATTTGAGATCTCACTTAAAACATGCCCTAATTTTTCTTTCTGCAGCACTAACCATAATTTCTATTTTCAAAAAGAACCCCTCATTTTGTTCCTTTTTAAATTAAATGTTTTAAGTGTTACCGGTTTATTCCAATCAAGATGGCTTCAGGTGTGCCATACTTTTGTCATAAGTAAGGCTGTTAGCGCTCTAGTTGTTCTTTAGAACACTCTGGGAAGCTGCAGTAGAACACAAAGGCATCAACTGGCAGGCTGCTCCTGTTGAAATATAACAGGAAGATATTTGAGATCACACTTGAAATATGTCTTAATTTTTCTTTGTACAGCACTAACCATAATTTCTATGACAAAATGAACCCCATCATTTTGTTCCTTTTTAAATTAAATGTTTTAAGTGTTACCAGTTTATTCCAATCAAGATGGCTTCAGGTGTGCCATACTTTTGTCATAAGTAAGGCTGTTAGCACTCTAGTTGTTCTTTAGAACACTCTGGGAAGCTGCAGTAGAACACAAAGGCATCAACTGGCAGGCTGCTCCTGTTGAAATATAACAGGAAGATATTTGAGATCACACTTGAAACATGTCCTAATTTTTCTTTCTACAGCACTAACCATAATTTCTATGACAAAATGAACCCCATCATTTTGTTCCTTTTTAAATTAAATTGTTTAAATGTTACCAGTTTATTCCAATCAAGATGGCTTCAGGTGTGCCATACTTTTGTCATAAGTAAGGCTGTTAGCACTCTAGTTGTTCTTTAGAACACTCTGGGAAGCTGCAGTAGAACACAAAGGAATCAACTGACAGTCTCTGCCCTTGTTGGATGTACATGTTTTACTGAGAATGTCAGACTTCATTCTCACATGAGTGAGAAAGATAATGTGAATTTACAGAAAATATGCTCTCATTTTAGCTTCTGGAGCACCTTCCAAACCTACATGGGACAAGCATGAGAAAATAGTGTTCTCTCAAACATGATTCATGATATCCCAGCAGAAGGTTTTTCACATGGTAAAATCACCTTAGAATACACCACAATTCCTAAAATTAGTATGGTACCATCAACAAATAAATTCTAATGTAACTAAAGCCTGTTATCACCCTTTATAGTTCTCCTTTTGGTGACCCTCAAAATCTTCTATTCACTACAATGCATTTCAATGAGGTACTATCATTTATATTGGTCTCAAGATGGCTGCCAGCAATTCCAGGATGAAGTGCTGACAGCCAATCAGATCTCACGATGACATGTGTGGTTAGGCTCCGCCCAGATATATATGTGACTTTACTTTTGATTTTCTCAGGAACTACTGAACGGATTTACACCATTTAAGCAAAAGGCACGACACTGAACCAAGGGCTACCTCTTTGCCAAATTTGGTGTAATTCCGTTCAGCAGTTCGGGCTGTAGCTGCGACTAAAGGTTCCTATGGAAAAATGAATGGGGAAAACGCGTTTTGGGACCCCCTTTTTCTCGGCCCCGCTTGACGTATCACCCCGAGACTTTCAGGATAGGAGCGGACCGGAGCGCCCCAACAAGTTGGAAACTTTCGCGAAGATTCGTCAACCGGCGCCAACGTTATTTCAAATAGAATGTCGCGGATTTCCTATGGATAATAGGTTTTAACTATAACTATCTACTGGCGACCGCCAGTAGATAATATATATATATATATATATATATATATATATATATATATATATATATATATATATATATATATATATATATATTTATGCATTGCATTGGTTCTTTCATTTGAGTACTTGGAAAATGTACTTTAAACTCTGACTTGAATTTGCACTACAGTGATGTTTACGGATTGCACTTTATTAGGAGTACTTTACTCACAAACATCATTATCAAAGTAACTTTATTCGATTCAAATGGACCATAAAAGTATGACATACAAACAAAATAACATAAAATTATCATATCCAATTTATACAATAATGTAACTCACAACTCTAAAACTCCACAATTAAGAGCAAGTTTAAAAGGGATTTGTTTTTAAAACCGCTTAACCGCTTGACCGCGGCGCGGATTCCGCCGCGGTGCTGGGCGTTCCCAGCCCACCGTGACGTCGGACGGCGGGGGCCGTCCGACGCATGGAAAGGGTTAAAAGACACCATTTTCATTTACGATTCATACCGTTTCCTTATTGAAAGTGCAGTTCTGATCAAATTTAATACAGCAGTGCAAATAACAAAAGTGGACAAAGAGCGTAAGAAATTAAAGCCCTCCTGATAGTTACAGGGGCGAATTTCTCTTACAAACACTTTTTGTCCATGTACTGTAATATCCGCCTAGATGAGCGGTTTCTATATTGCAGTACAATATAAATTAGATACATTAGATAAGAACTGATAAAAAAGGAAATTATTGTACTTTACAATATTTTTTTGAAATCTCTCTCCCCTCAAAATATCATATATACAATAATACAATTTTTGATATATAAAGAAATGAAAAGATGTGTGATGCACAAAATACTCTGATTTACAATCACAATGTTGACATAGGTACAGATCAATGTAGAAATTCTAGCGAAGGTTGCATTTGGCGATTTAAACATTTGTCATTTTTGAATTGAGGGTGGAGGTAACTTTGGGTAATGGCCCTTTAAAATGACACTCTGTAGGACATTATTCTATGGCCCAGTATGAGGCTTCAGCTGAAACGTATAGGCCTGTGTTTTGTTTTGTTAGCATGACGCACTTTGGCTGAAAAATAAGAAGTAAAATTAAAAAGCGTACCTGAAGAACCAATTTCTGGCTGTGCCGCTTTTTCCTGTCTGCCCGAGTTCTTTGGATTTGGAGTTTGATGTTGGATTGGCGCGACGGGAACGGATGTCCTATGTACCAATGTCCTTACCTTGTGTTGTGAAAGCATATGTGTGGTAAAGGCATGCATGGTAAAGACTGCATGGTAATGGATGCTTCCCTGTTTCCCTTCGTGGGTTCCTGACTTCAGTGGGTGAGGGGGTACATCATGTAGCTCTGAAATATGACCTTCTGCAACCTCTTTTGGAGTCCTTTATGGTAGCCATAATGGAATGTGCAGCCCATACATCAGCAAAGGTTTACGTATCCGAATGGAATGCTTTAGCTGATTCAAAAGAAAAAAGAACCGACAGTGGGGGCCAGCCTCACAGTCCCAGATATTCCCACTATTCGCACGCTTGTTGAACTGGAATCATCCGATGGGCCAACATCTACCCAGCAAATCTTGCATGAAGAAGGCATCGTGAGCTCCATCAGGGTGGCGAGTCCATTTAAGCCACAGTCCACCTTCACACCAGTAATGCCACGGGATGCCATTGATATTTTCAGTGATGTTATCACAGATGAATTGAAATCACTGCACCTAAAAAAAGCACGTAGACCAACCAGGCGTAATCACCAAACCAACAGAAAATATCAAGATCTAATGACTAGATTACGCAAGGAGAATGAGGTCATTATCAACAAAGCAGACAAGGGGGGCAACATTGTGCTCTGGCCACGGAAGCTCTACCTAGAGGAAGCAAATAGACACCTGTCTGACTCTGCATGCTACAAAACATCAAGCCACAAGGAGGTGGCTACCAGTAACAAGGAACTCAGAAAACATTTGAACACTTTCAAATCACAAGGGATAATCAGCAAAGACGAACATGCTTTTCTCTACACAGACTCACCAGTGCTTCCGAATTTTATATTTTCTTCCAAAGGTGCACAAAAACTGCAATCCAATACCTGGCCGCCCTATCATCTCTGCCAGAAAAAACATATGCGAGAACATCTCTAAATACGTAGACTTTTTTCTACAGGACTTGGTCTCCAGCTTACCCACTTATTTAAAAGACACTAGTGACTTTCTAATCAAAATTAAAGACATCCCATGGGGTGAGGATTACATATTGATGTCCCTTGACATCACCTCACTGTACACTAGCATCCGTCACAGTGATGGAATTAATCAATCAATCAGGGGTTTGTTAAAGCGCGACTACTCACCCATAAGGGTCTCAAGGCGCTAGGGGTTGGGGGGTGCAGGTTCCATTCCATCAAGGAGGGGGTCTGTCGAAGAGCCAGGTTTTGAGGTTTCTTGCGAAGATGGGGAGCGATGTTGTCTGTCTGAGGTGGAGCGGAAGGGCGTTCCATGCTTTGGCCGCGAGGAAGGAGAAGGAGCGGCCTCCAGATCTGGTCTTTCTGGTGCGGGGGACCACTGCATAGGAGAGCTGGGCTGATCATAGGGTCCTTTGGGGTTTGTGGAATTTGAGTCGTCTGTTCAGGTATGCTGGTCCGGTGCCATGGAGGGCCTTGTGTGCATGGGTGAGCATCTTGAAGGTGATTCTCGCCTCGACGGGGAGCCAGTGGAGTGTGTGCAGGTGCTGGGAGATGTGGCAGTGTTTTGGCAGGTTAAGGACCAGTCTTGCGGCGGCGTTCTGGATGTTCTGTAGCTTGCGGGTGAGGTTTTTGTTTATTCCGGCGTAGAGTGCGTTGCCGTAGTCGAGTCTGCTGGTGACCAGGGCGTGAGTGATGGTCTTTCGGTGTTCGAGGGGGATCCATTTGAAGGTCTTACGAAGGAGGCGGAGGGTGTGGAAGCAGGTAGACAAGACAGAGTTGATCTGGCGGTCCATTTTGAGCTCGGAGTCCAGGATGATTCCCAGGTTGCGTGCGTGGTCCGTGGGGGGTTTCCGAGGGCGGGGGGCCACCAGGTGTCGCTCCAGGCATCAGGGTTTGGGCCCATCATGAGTACTTCTGTTTTGTTGGTGTTTAATTGTAGGCAGCTGTTTTTCATCCATTTGGCGACGGCTTCCATGCCTTCTCGAAAGTTGCATCTGGCGGTGTTGGGCTCGTTGGATAGGGAGAGGATGAGCTGGGTGTCGTCTGCGTATGACACGATGTTGAGTCCGTAGGTTCTGACGATGGGGGCAAGTGGAGCCATGTAGACGTTGAAGAGCGTCGGGCTGAGGGAGGAGCCCTGGGGGACTCCGCAGGTGGTAGGTGTGGGGTCCGAGAGGAAAGGGGGAGTCTGACCCGCTGTGTCCTGCCGGAGAGGAAGGAGCGGATCCAGTCGAGGGCCTTGTCCTGGATTCCTGCATCGTAGAGTCTGCGTATTAGGGTGCGGTGGGAGACTGTGTCGAACGCCGCTGATAGGTCGAGGAGGATGAGGGCTACTGTTTCTCCTTAGTCCAGTAGGGTGCAGATGTCATCTGTTGCGGCGAGGAGAGCGGTTTCCGTACTGTGGTTTTTTCTGAAGCCGGATTGGGAGGAGTCGAGGATGTTGTGCTCCTCAATGAATGTGGCGAGTTGGCTGTTGATGGCTTTCTCGATGACTTTCGCTGGGAACGGGAGCAGGGAGATGGGTCTGTAGTTTTTGAGGTCGGTGGGGTCCGCTGAGGGTTTCTTTAGGAGGGGGTTGACCTCGGCGTGTTTCCAGTCGTCGGGGAACGAGGCGGTCACCAGGGAGCGGTTGATGGTGTGGCGGAGCATGGGTGCGATGGTGTCGGCGGCTCTGTTGAAGATGTGGTGGGGGCAGGGATCTGTGGGGCCCCTGAGTGGATTGACTTCATTGTCTTCAGAGTGTCTTCGGTGGTGAGGGCTGTCCAGTCGTCAATCGCTGGTTTCCGGGTGTCGGGGGTGGTTGGTGAGGGTTCAGTGTGTTGGTTGTCTTCGTCGAAGTTGTCGTAGATGCTCTTGATTTTGTGGTGGAAAAAGGTGCTGAGTTTGTCGCAGAGGTCTTGTGAGGGAGGGATGTCAGTAGACTCGCTGGTGGGTTGGGCGAACTCCTTGATGATGCTGAAGAGTTCCTTGCTGTTGTGCGTGTGGGTGGAAATTCTGTCTTCAATCGCTTTTTTCCTCGTTTCTCTGATGAGTTAATGGTGGGCGTTGGTGGCGGCTCTGAAGTTGTTGTGGGCTTCTGTGGATTTGGTGTTCCTCCAGTCCTTTTCGAGGCGGCGGCATGTGCGTCTGGACTCTCGAAGTTCGGTTGTAAACCATCTGGCTTTCTTGGCGCAGGTATTGTTGTTTTTCTTGAGGGGGGCTATGGTGTTGGTGCTGTCCGAGATCTATCTATGCAGGGTTCGGGCTGCGGTGTTGGGGTTGTCGTTTTCCACGATGGTTGGGGTGGAGTTGTTGAGTGAGGATGTGAGCTGGTCGTCGGTGATTTTGGTCCAGTTTCTTCGTGGAAGCAGGTGCTGGTGTCTGTGGATGGTGGGTGTTCTGAAGGTGAAGTGAACGCAACGATGGTCAGTCCATGGAAGTTCGGTGGTGTGGCTGAAGGTGATGGAGTTTCCTGTAGTGAAGAGGGGGACGAGGGTGTGTCCTGCTGAGTGCGTGGGCTCGGTCACGATCTGGCGGAGTCCAATGTTGTGGAGGTTGTCCAGGAGGGATTTGGTGTTGGGGTCCAGTTGGTTGTCGAGGTGGAAGTTGAGGTCTCCCAGCAGGGTGTAGTTGGTGGATGCGATGGCCTGCTGGGAGATAATATCCGTGATGGAGTTGGCGAAGGGTCCGTGGGATCCAGGGGGTCGGTAGATGAGGGTTCCTCGGAGGGTGGCGGTGGGGCTGGCCAGTATCTTGAAGTGAAGGTGTTCCATCAGTTCTGTGGGCTCGTCGGGGAGTGTGCTCAGGCGGAGGCTGGATTTGTGGACTATGGCGATTCCTCCTCCTGGGCGGGAGGGGCGGTCCTTCCTGGACATCTTGTATCCTTGGGGGATGGCGATGGCGATGTCTGGTCCCGAGGTGGTGTTGGTCCAGGTTTCGGTGAAGAACGCTACGTCCGGGGTGGTGCTGTCGAGGAGGTCCCAGATTTCTGTGGCGTGTTTGTGGAGGGATCGGACATTGAGGAGGATGCATTGCAGGGTCTTCGGTTCGGTTGTGTTCTTGTGGGCGGGTTGTGCTGGATCCGTGTTCTTGGCGGTGCTGCAGGTGTGCCAGCAGCGGTGACAGCTGAAGGGTCCGTGGGTGTCGGCTAGTGATGCTAGCTTGCAGTTGTTGTTGTGGCCTGGGTTGAGTGCGTGGAGTGGTGCTGGGTCATAGCGTTGGCGGGGCGGAGGTCCAGGGTTCCTGGCGCTGGTCGCGGACGGGTCGCGGACAGGCGCAGATGGGCTTGCCTTTGACGCGCCTTCGGTGCACCAGCGGCGCGCCCGCTGCCCGCGGCCGCGCACGCAGTGGCCGCCATTAAGTAGGGGTCAGGGAGAGCTGGACAGCTGGGAGGCAGGAGCGGGGAGGGGAGCTGGATTGGGCCGATCGCGCTGGGGGGAGGGGTCGCGGGGCAGCAGCGGCGGGGAAAGGTAAAGGGAGGAAATAAGGGATAAAGAAAAAGGGAAAATAAGCAGAAATAAGGCACAATAGAGCAGAGATGCAGAAAAGTGCAGAAAGGTGAAAGATAAAAGAGGGTAGCAAAACGAGTGAAAGAGCAGAGCGAGAGGAAGGGAAAATGAGCAGAAATAAGGCACAAAAGAGCAGAGATGCAGAAAAGTGCAGAAAGGTGAAAGATAAAAAAGGGTAGAAAAACGAGTGAAAGAGCAGAGTGAGAGGAAGGAGACAGAGGTCCACTGGACCACCAGGGATGAGGCGCAGGGAAACCTGCGGGTGGAGGAGGGCCTTGATCACCAACACTCGAGATTTTTGAAATTATTTTTGTGCACTGTTTATAGAGCACAAGTGAGCATAAAAGTGCATTTTTTAGGCACTGAAGTCTCTCAATGTGATGCTCTCACATCACTGTTTATCACTCATTACCGCTTCACATTCCCCGAGTCACTGCCCGTACCTCTCACTGTGTTTACTTACAGCACTCTTATCACAGTAGTAGTTCTCACTAATTTTTAACCACAGCTAATGGCAAATTCCATAGAGCGCATGACGGACGTCCGCGCATATACACGAGTACCTCCTAATTTTAACATTGCTCACATTTTATAAACATTGGTGTCTCGCATAGACACACTCACGCACAGACGGTGCTTAGTCTGCATGGTCACGATTAATGATCACTCGAACAGCAGTCAGTTTCACAGTTAATCCAACCCGTATTGGTGCGGGCATCATGTAACAGTGTCCCTGTCTGCAATTGCATGTAATTTACCTCTACTTCAATATGAGAGTATTTCGCTGCTACGTCTGTATACCGCTCTTTTAGTTTACCTTTGTGTCCAGGATCCACACAAAGCGGGCACATGAAGCCTTAGCGCTGTCTGTCTTCATACTGGAAGTCTGTTCATTATGTCTGTGGCACTTGGCTAGTATTATGTAAAGCACTTGCTGACTTACTTCCAGCAGTAAAACAGAGCTCTGTTAAAATGTAAAAATGTTCTAACTGTAGTAAAACGCCTACTCATGTGGTTAGCATGGAAAACAGACTACTACTATCACTTGTATATAATGCACCCATTCACAAGCAGCGCGTTGTGTGATCAAGGCCGCATGTCTGGAGGCCGAAACGCGTCATTTGGACATTGATGTGTCAATAAAACCATCAAACCTACATCAAACCTACATCCTTTTGGAGTCTGTACCCGTTGTGTTGCGCCACCGCCGGTGCTGTGGCTGGGACACTTCTGGGATTTTCGTTTTGATATATATATATATATATATATATATATATATATATATATATATATATATATATATATATATATATATATAAATAAAGCTCCACAATCCCGTCACTCCAACTCCTCGGATAATCAGGTACAGACCACACCGTGCTGAAAGTTCATAAAGTGCTCTTTATTGCGTGAAGAACAGCATGACGCGTTTCGGCTGTGTTACCACAGCTTTGTTTACATGACACGCTAGGACCTTTTACACCTTATATAGTGACATCAATAAACCAATACCCTCTCAGCCTATTGCAGCATACCATGAGACTAAACAACATACTGCATAGATCGGGAGAAATACATTTAACAGAAGACAGACTATCTTTGAGTGATGTAAAAATACATACTGCAGTGTATTAAATTAATTTACACAATTTAAACGAATCGACCACAGTCGACAATCATTATTCAAAGGATTCTCCCAGATCAAAAAAACATCGTACTCTGTAATATAAAAAGCGGTAAAAAACAGGCTGATATAGTGAAATGTGACAAAAAATAATGCAAGTGCAAAATATTTAAAATAATTATAGTCCAAAAGGGATTTTACATCTCTCACGAGGCCGCTATTAAAATCATAGTCGGACCATAAGTAATGAAATACATGAGGTAAGTTAAGATAGAACGTAGCGGTTTAGCCCATATGTAATTATATATCTTCACACCTGATAGATGATAAGTACATTTAAAAACAAATGGGGGCATACTCAAATTGCCTCTCACCAATAAACCTGCACCATGAATGGATGAGACCCGCTGCCTCAAATCAATAGCTATAGATGCATCATCATATTTAAACAGTAATCTAAATCCCATAATTACAATATCACCCGTCATCACTGACATCATTATTAGTGACAGTATATTACCTCCTCAATCTATGTGTGCATTCACACTAGTCATAAAAAAGATTGCAATCAATAAGCAATAGTAATAATATAAAATACTAAAGTGCACGTGCAATAAAGATATGACAGGTAAATCTACACAGAATTTAAAAACTATATGAAAAAGGAGTCAGTATTAAAAAATGGGAATAAAGGCACAAAATGTCACATAAAGTGCAAGTGCACAAATGCAAATGAGCATAGCAGCAGAAAAAACCTCCAAGGGCAGAATATCCAGTACATAAAGTGCTAGTGCAAATGCAGGTACAAAAAAGCAGACTAACAGCATAAAATAGAAATATGGCAGACTAAACTCAGATGCCTCCATATTCATATGCAGGAGAAGGGTCAAATGGCACAAATTGATGGATAAAAATGTAGCAAATATAAGAACCGTCTAAAAATCCAGTACAAAAACCCAGTAAAAACCAAGTAAAAACCAACAGGTTAAAACCAGGTTAAAACAGAGGCGAAGACTGGCTAAAAGAATGCTTAAAAAAATGCCAACACTAAAATCCACCCATGAAACATGAGTACATAAATGGTAAAATAGAACAGAAGTCTCATAAAAATTGTGCAAATCCTCCCTGTGTTGAGCCCGTTGGGCATCTTGGTGTCAAGTAGTAATATATAATGGGATTCCAATTGCCTCAGTTTCTTTTCCCTATTACCTCCCCTTTGTAGTTTAGGTACCGCATCGATAACAAAATACGTCAAGTCATTCAAGTTATTCTGGTGAACTAACTTGAAATGACGAGCTACAGGATAACTTGGATCCGAGTTAACGATAGCTCGTAGATGTTGTAAAATGCGTGAAAATACCTGTAACTTCGTGCTACCTACATATTTCAACTTGCAAGAACATTCCAGTATATATACTGCATGATCCGTCTTGCAAGTGAAAAAGCCTTTTATTTTAGTAGGAATAGATTCAAAGGCGTTATTAAACTTGGAGGTGTTGGTACTGATGGAGCAAGGACTCACAAATGAGACTTCCTCGAATGCAACCTCCTCACAGTATTAAATTATTAATCTTGTATTGTTATATTAACTTTGCATACACTACATGAATAGCAAGGAAGCTTGCCTATGTGTTCTAACTAACAAGTAATGCTTGTCTTTTTCTAAAATGGCCGCTAAAGCGCGGGAACTTTACTGCGCATGTCTCAACCATATCACGTGGTGTGACGTCTTTCTTTGCTTGGTGGGAAATTTCTGCTTCTGCGCAGTGTGCATTAAAATGGTTGCTTAATGTTTTCACATGCTTCAGCTTGCTCTTGTGTTATTATTAATTTGTCGTTTTCTTAACGCTACTAATGCGGGATAGATTTATAAGTAAATGGGGATAGAGTAGAGAGAATGGGTATACAGTGAAACATATTATTTGTGATTTTAATATTCTCTTCTTTGACTTTTATTAGTTCGTAAACTTGGGCCTGGGGTTGGTGAACTGAAAACTCGTATGACGTTGGTTCCGCGCATGCTCTATGAAAGGCTGCCCAGAAGGAAAAGGATGAAGTCAACCTGGACGTCGTCCAAGGCCACGACCTAATGGCCGATATTGATGTATTCATGTGTTCCTGCCAAACTTGCAACTATGTATATGAAAATTGAATAAACTTTGTCGTGAGACGGGTGGGAAATAAAGCCAATGTTTTAATTTTAATGGGCGGTAGTTTAAAAACAAAGGTCTTCAGAATTTAAAACAATTCAATATGGTGTGAGGATCAACCCCCTGTCCCTGTCCAATCAGAAGTAGTGGTCCCATATTTTAGCAACATTAAGGGGAGGTACATGGGCGTAGAAGGGTATAATAGATATAGAATTAGCTAATTAGTTAGAAGGAGATGCTGCAAGAGAGCAGAGGACCAGAGAGAACAAGCGTAGAAGCTTCTAGCTCCAGATCGTCAAGCTGATCGATTGCAGACTGAACCGCTGTCCAGAGAGGTCCTGAGGAGGGGGCGGCAGAGTCCATTGGAAGAAAGGCACGAGAGAAGCGAGGAGAAGTCGAGTATCAGAGAGGGGAACGACACAGGCGTCGTTGTAGAGAGGTCACCGGTCCTGTCCTGATCCTGGATGAGGTCTTTGCTCTTCATCCTTCCTGGGTCCTAATCTTTCCAACTCCTTGGCCAAGGGGTTTGGTTCTCGCATTTAGGTAAATATAAATGCAACCTGTAGTTGCGCTGCTGTCTCTATCTTCTCCTTTCTGAGGGACCGTCATTAATCAATAATGAATTTTCTCTGCTTCATCCGTGATATGCGATTAAGTACCATGTGTTTCTGTAATTTACTCTGCTGAATCTTTAGATAAACATTTTAAACTTCCTGACTCAGTGGTTATTTCAGGATTATGTACTATAATGAATGTCACTCATTTTAAACTTCCCAATTAGCAAAGGATTCATTGGTAAGTCATTACTCTTCAATCGGAAGGTAATTGGTAGCAGGGATTTGATAAAGAGTAACAACTGATAACCCCAGCGTAAGTATTAGCTTGGTATGAATGTATGGGCCCAAGTGAGTATCTAGTGTATGAATGCTGTTTGCTAATATCGCGCTGGATCAGTACCAAACCTACATGCTCTACACGAGCTGCACTTAAAGAACCCTGTACGCTTAGACAGCCAAGTACTGGTTATAACTACCTCTGGGCTGGTTCTGACCAGGGCATCTCTCATAGAGGGCGCTCGTCTAAAAGTAATCCGGGGAAGGTCAGGCACTAATTGAGACATGGTTAAGTCAGTTTTAACAATAGGCCAGTTCTTATAGATTACTTTTCTTAACTCCTTGTCTTGGCTACTGAAAGTGGTTATTAAACGTACAGGATCTTGAATATTCAGTAACAAAGCTGCTCCTCCTGGGAAATCCGCCCGTAGTTTGGTGGCGCGCTGTGCCGGTAGAGCTAAACCGGCATAATTGTCCACAACACTTTAGCAAATAAAGTGCGCTCCCAGAAAAGAGTTGGAGAAAACAGTGTTTATTCTCTCAGGATGTAACGCGTTTCGAAAGCCAAACTTTGTTGATCACACACTGAGCAAATTGACGTGGTGTGTTACATAGTCATGGTAATGAGCCTAAACATAGACAAAGGACTCAAAATGGAAACAAAGTATACTGCGCTGTAAAAGTGGCGGCCATTTTGAACTCATCAAATATGTACAAATTAAAGGACCTATATCTCACATGATGCCACATAGATACAAAGTTCTCAACTGTGAACATACATTATTACATATTTCATAATGTTGTTTTCAATCATTAATATAATGTCAACTAATGTACTGTATCCGCTGGAATTGTCAGTATTAACAGTATTTTAATTCAAACCTACAATGGGTTTACCAATCCTCCAGCGTTCAACATAAAGAAAACAGTAAAAGTAAAGAATCGAGAGTGAAATTCCTCACTAAGATTGCCTCCAAAGCACGTGTACGACATTATCAAGCTAGTGCTGCTAAATAAGGCTAGTGCTATCTATGTACAGTGAATCATAGAGTCCATGTCACAAAGGAAGTGACAGAGGTTAGTGCCACAGCATAGAGTCCGACTGATAAACTAAAACAGTGCAAATACATGAACCGATACTAGCGCCAAGTGGCCCAATTGGAAGGTTGCTAGTAGACACAGGAATTAATCCAATCTAGGCAATACTATGTAACCGTGAAATTTGAGTGAAAAAATGAAAAAGTTCTTATCTCTGACTTAGAAGGTGCATTTCCAAAGAAGGGGAAGAAAAGGGTAGATGGCCCGTGGAGTGCTCGTGGATGATCGATGGGCCCCTTCCTTTCTCCCTATGGAAATAAGAAAAGAAAATTAGATAATGAAAATAGGGTTAAAATACATATATATATACAATATACAGTTTATATGTACAAATACATGAAAGCACATAAAACTCATTAAACATATGAAGGATAAACTCATCGAAGACAACTACTCATAATGTATACCACCTCCTACTCTTCAATTAAGTGTGTTGCTAATTCTTTGTCCTGGTTATGTCCCCTTGGGTACCTGGTCTCAAGATCAAGGATCCACCGAGATTCTCTTTTCCTCAGTTTAAGTTCTCTGTTGCCTCCTCTTGGACCCATATTAACCTGTTCTATGGCAAAGTAGCGTAGAAGTGAGCTATTTGACAGATGGTAATCAGCAAAGTGCCGTGCTACAGGATAATGGGGGTCCCTGTTGGTAATCGCCCTCAGGTGTTCAAGGACCCTCTTTTTAGCCATCAGTGTCGTGCTCCCTACATATCTTTTGCTGCAGGGGCACTCCAGAACATAGATGACATACGTGGAGCTGCAAGTAAGAAACTGACTTATGATTTTGTTGGTATGTAGACCCGGTATGCTAAACTCCTTAACCATGTGGCTATTACGGCATGCTTTACAGTGACCGCAGGGGTAAAAGCCCTTGAGATTGTGTGTGCCAGGGTCACTGGCTTTTGTAATATCGCCGTGCATCAGTGTGTCTCTGAAACTACGACCTCTCCGGTACGTGATTTTGGGTCTGTCACTAATGGTAGGGCCCACTATGGTGTCAGTTTTGAGAATGTTCTAATTTTCAGTAAGGATTTTGTGTACCTTATGTGAGTCTCTATTGTATGTGAGAATCACTCTTGTTTCAGGGGGCTCCTTTTCATCCCTGTCTTCTTTGAGTTTGAGGGTGCTTTCTCTAGTAATGGATTTCATCTTAGACACTGCTCTATCGAGTACCCAGTCCGGATATCCCCGTGCTTTGAATCTAGACAGCATGACTTCTTCTTCTGTGCGGTACGTTTCATTGTCACTACAATTTCTTCTTCCCCTCAGTAGCTCCCCGTAAGGAATACTCAATTTTAAAGTATTAGGGTGGCTACTGAGGGCATGAAGGAGGCTGTTCCCTGCTGTTTCTTTTCTGAGAAGTTATGATATTTTTCTGCTTGATGGTAAGATTGTAAGCCTTAGAACCCCTGTGACTTTTCTGGTGCTTACGTTCAAGCAGGGCCTTGGTCACCACATCATGAAAAGTATCTATATTGTTGTGTGGTAAGTTAGGTAATACAACTACTGAGAATACCATTAGCAACACAACTATCATACCAAACTTGACAGTAGGAGATGCCAACATCCTCATTACCATGCAAGATTTAGAATCCACTGCAGTTGCCACCATAAGTGAGAATGCGACCGTTACTACTGACCTCTTGGACATTGTCACTGATAAGGCAGCCTCTACCCCTTTCAAACCACGTTCGATTTTCTATCCTAACTTACCACATGACAATATAGATATTTTTCATGATGTGGTGACCAAGGCCCTGCTTGAACGTAAGCACCTGAAAAGCCACAGGGGTTCTAAGGCTTACAATCTTACCATCAAGCAGAAAAATATCATAACTTCTCTGGCCAATGACAACGATATTGTGATACGTCCAGCTGACAAGGGGGGAACATTGTGCTTCTTAGCAAGGAAATGGATATTGCAGAGGCAGAAAGTCAATTGCAGAACAGTAGATTCTATTGTAGCTGTAATACTAAAATCTACAATGACAGTATCATTTTAACTTGGGGTAAATTATCTGGGTGGCAACAAGAAGGCATCATTACCTAGGAAGAATATTTGTTTTTGAAAAAAGACTACCCTAAACTTCCTATAATGTATTTTCTCCCCAAAGTACATAAGAACCCTGTTACCCCTCCTGGCAGGCCAATTGTATCTTCCATAGGAAGTGTTTTTGAGAATATTTCCAAATATGTGGATCATTTTTTACAGGATTATGTTTCAACACTTCCCTCCCATGTTAAGGACACAAAGGACTTTTTGCATAAGATAGATGGCATTGTATGGGAGGAAGGGTATATGTTTATCACTCTTGACGTCTCTTCACTCTATACTATCATTGACCACAATCAAGGCATTCGTGCAAGTATACATTATCTAAATCAGAGACATATAATGTATCTTGAACATACCACCATGCTTATTGATATGATGTATTTGTGTCTTCAGAACAATATTTTCATGTTTAATGGTGACCTGTATAAAGAAGTTCTAGGGACAGCGATGGGCACTTGTTTTGCCCCTAGCTTTGCTAACCTGTTCCTGGGCCTGTGGGAGGAGGAGATACGGAAAGATGCCAGACATGCACCTGATTTTGAAAGGATCGTAGTATGGTTACGTTACATAGACGATCTTTTCATAATATGGAAAGGGAGTGAGTTGGAAGCCATCAATTTCATAACTAAATTGAATGAAAATACCTACAACATCATACTATCTCATACTATGAGCAGAGAAGAGATAGAATTTCTTGATGTGAAAGTAAGGGTAAAACAAGGCACCCTACAAACTAGACTGTTCAGAAAAGAAACAGCAGGGAACAGCCTCCTTCATGCCCTCAGTAGCCACCCTAATACTTTAAAATGGAGTATTCCTTACGGGGAGCTTCTGAGGGCAAGAAGAAATTGTAGTGACAATGAAACGTACCGCACAGAAGAAGAAGTCATGCTGTCTAGATTCAAAGCGCGGGGATATCCGGACTGGGTACTCGATAGAGCAGTGTCTAAGATGAAATCCATTACTAGAGAAAGCACCCTCAAACTCAATGAAGACATGGATGAAAAGGAGCCCCCTGAAAGAAGAGTGATTCTCACATACAATAGAGACTCACATAAGGTACACAAAATCCTTACTGAAAATTGGAACATTCTCAAAACTGACACCATAGTGGGCCCTACCATTAGTGACAGACCCAAAATCACGTACCGGAGAGGTTGTAGTTTCAGAGACATACTGATGCACGGCGATATTACACAAGCCAGTGACCCTGGCACACACAATCTCAAGGGCTTTTACCCCTGCGGTCACTGTAAAGCGTGCTGTAGTAGCCACATGGTTAAGGAGTTTAGCATACCGGGTCTAAATACCAACAAAATCATAAGTCAGTTTCTTACTTGCAGCTCCACGTATGTAATTTATGTTCTGGAGTGCCCCTGCAGCAAAAGATATGTAGGGAGCATGACACTGATGGCTAAAAAGATGGTCCTCGAACACCTGAGGGCGATTACCAACAGGGACCCCCATTATCCTGTAGCACGGCACTTTGCTGATTACCATCTGTCAAATAGCTCACTTCTACGCTACTTTGCCATAGAACAGGTTAATATGGGTCCAAGAGGAGGCAACAGAGAATTTAAACTGAGTAAAAGAGAATCTCGGTGGATCCTTGATCTTGAGACCAGGTACCCAAGGGGACATAACCAGGACGAAGAATTAGCAGCACACTTAATTGAAGAGTAGGAGGTGGTATACATTATGAGTAGTTGTCTTCGATGAGTTTATCCTTCATATGTTTAATGAGTTTTATGTGCTTTCATGTATTTGTACATATAAACTGTATATTGGATATATCTATGTATTTTAACCCTATTTTCATTATCTAATTTTCTTTTCTTATTTCCATAGGGAGAAAGGAAGGGGCCCATCGATCATCCAGGTGCACTCCACGGGCCACCTACCATTGTCTTCCCCTTCTTTGGAAATGCACCTTCTAAGTCAGAGATAAGAACTTTTTCATTTTTTCACTCAAATTTCATGGTTACATAGTAGTGCCTAGATTGGATTAATTCCTGTGTCTACTAGCAACCTTCCAATTGGGCCACTTGGAGCTAGTATCGGTTCATGTATTTGCACTGTTTTAGTTTATCAGTCGGACTCTATGCTGTGGCACTAACCTCTGTCACTTCCTTTGTGACATGGACTCTATGATTCACTGTACATAGATAGCACTAGCCTTATTTAGCAGCACTAGCTTGATAATGTCGTACACGTGCTTTGGAGGCAATCTTAGTGAGGAATTTTCCTCTCGTTTCTTTTCTTTTACTGTTTTTTTATGTGGAACGCTGGAGGATTGGTAAACCCATTGTAGGTTTGTATTAAAATACTGTTAATACTGACAATTCCAGCGGATACAGTACATTAGTTGACATTATATTAATGATTGAAAACAACATTATGAAATATGTAATAATGTATGTTCACAGTTGAGAACTTTGTATCTATGTGGCATCATGTGAGATATA
The DNA here is from genome assembly GCA_963921515.1 of Calotriton arnoldi. NCBI lineage: Eukaryota > Metazoa > Chordata > Amphibia > Caudata > Salamandridae > Calotriton > Calotriton arnoldi. The sequence continues at coordinate 69,538 of CAWUFW010012669.1, read as the reverse complement.
GGTCCTTTAATTTGTACATATTTGATCAGTTCAAAATGGCTGCCACTGTTACAGCGCAGTATACTTTGTTTCCATTTTCAGTCCTTTGTCTATGTTTAGGCTCATTACCATGACTATGTAACACACCACGTCAATTTGCTCAGTGTGTGATCAAGAAAGTTTGGCTTTCAAACGCGTTACATCCTGAGAGAATAAACACTGTTTTCTCCAACTCTTTTCTGAGAGCGCGCTTTATTTGCTAAAGTGTTGTGGAGATATATATATATATATATATTTATGCATTGCATTGGTTCTTTCATTTCATTACTTGGAAAATGCACTTTAAACTCTGACTTGAATTTGCACTACAGTGATGTTTACGGTTTGCTCTTTATTAAGGAGTACTTTACTCACAAACATCATCATCGATTCAAATGGACCATAAAAGTATGACATACAAACAAAATAACATAAAATTATCGTATCCAATTTATACAATAATATAACTCACAACTCTAAAACTCCACAATTAAGAGCAAGTTTAAAAGGGATTTGTTTTTAAAACCGCTTAAAAGACACCATTTTCATTTACGATTCATACCGTTTCCTTATTGAAAGTGCAGTTCTGATAAAATTTAATACAGCAGTGCAAATAACAAAAGTGGACAAAGAGCGTAAGAAATTAAAGCCCTCCTGATAGTTACAGGGGCGAATTTCTTTTACAAACACTTTTTGTCCATGTACTGTAATATCCGCCTAGATGAGCGGTTTCAAATTGCACTTTTATCTAGGTGAGATCGATGCTTATGAAAGATTGAAAGTCAGATAAGCAAGAGAAAAAGAATACTTCAATTCTTTGGCACTTTTTTGCAGTTTTCTGCATTTTTTTGCAATTTAAGATTTACATTCCTTCGTGATTTCTCTATAGATGGGAATGTATAGTAAAGAATACGTAGCTAAAAATGGGCATTTGTACAGAGAAACTAAACTTGATATCTAGTGCGAGACAGATGTTTCTATGGATTTACTATTAACAACCTGGAATCAATGTGAGGATTCATAGGATCTAGAATGACTAAAAAGAATTATGTGCCATTGTCTGCTCTTTTTCTTTCTGCATAGAAGAGTTAATGAAATTTCAATGTACTTCACATTTAACAAGATTATATTGTTTTTGGACGGTTGGAGTTACAATACTGGTGGAGATACATTAGATAAGAATTGATAAAAAAGGAAATTATTGTACTTTACAATATTTTTTTGAAATCTCTCTCCCCTCAAAATATCATATGTACAATAATACAATTTTTGATATATAAAGAAATGAAAAGATGTGTGATGCACAAAATACTCTGATTTACAATCACAATGTTGACATAGGTACAGATCAATGTAGAAATTCTGGAGAAGGTTGCCTTTGGCGATTTAAACATTTGTCATTTTTGAATTGAGGGTGGAGGTAACTTTGGGTAATGGCCCTTTAAAATGACACTCTGTAGGACATTATTCTATGGCCCAGTAGAAGGCTTCAGCCGAAACGTATAGGCCTGTGTTTTGTTTTGTTAGCACGACGCACTTTGGCTGAAAAATAAGAAATAAAAATAAAAAGCGTACCTGAAGAACCAATCTCTGGCTGTGCCGCTTTTTCCTGTCTGCCCGAGTTCTTGTGGATTTGGAGTTTGATGTTGGAGTGGTGCGACGGGAACGGATGTCCTATATACCAATGTCCTTACCTTGTGTTGTGAAAGCATATGTGTGGTAAAGGCATGCGTGGTAAAGACTGCATGGTAATGGATGCTTCCCTGTTTCCCTTTGTGGGTTCCTGACTTCAGTGGGTGAGGCATGTAGCTCTGAAATATGACCTTCTGCAACCTCTTTTGTCGTTCTTTATGGTAGCCATAATGGAATGTGCAGCCCATACATCAGCAAAGGTTTACGTATCCGAATGGAATGCTTTAGCTGATTCAAAAGAAAAAAGAACTAGCAATTATGTGTTCCACTTTTAACACAATTTTGCACTACAATAGTAGAGCCAGCTGAGGAGCAAACTGGTGCAACAATGAGCAGCAAAGAGGAAGCACCTGTACCCCTGACTAAGGATAAAGGTTATAGGCTAACAGCTAGCTGAAAAGCCTTCTAGTGTAAAACTAACGGTCAGATAAGGACGAAAACTGAAGCATGTGTGTACTGGTGATCTCTCTGTGCTTACTGTGTGCTGGGAAAAGGCTGTGGATTGTGGCTCTAATGTGCACCCTTATACCAGCTATACTAGTGACTAAGCTGCTAATGTTTTCAAGAACTACATTCATATACCCAAAGTGAATGTTAAGGAAGGAACTGCTAGCGAGACACTTGAAACCACCACCTTTGCCCCCAGCCTCAGAAGAGTGGACTAATCTTTAGCAGGAATTTGAAGGCAATAATTTTGTTTACCTGTTGCAAATAAATATATATGGTTTAAATATATCATCCTGTTATGTTTGTACAAATCTGCCTACCACTATTAAAGATGGCATAACTTATAGTGCCATATAATTAACAAAAGGTGTAGGTGGGCCTTTTTTGAATGAAGAATTGTATGAAAAAGCATTATACCTGGCAATGGTGATTGTGAAGCCTGATCTGAAGCCAGAGCATGAGAAAACTGTGCGCACCTTGAAGGAAGTCAGCAAAGAGGAGTTGGATTTAATTGCTTGTTATAAGAGAGACACAAAGAAATGGGTTCCACAATTTTAGAGTGACGCTGACAGAAGGACAAATTCTCAAGCTCCCATCCTTAAGGATAGAGCAAGGCATAATGGGATCTATATGCTTGGTAAATGTTGGACAGCACCAAACCATTTGGGTTCAGAATAGAACATTTTATAAAAATGTACAATTGCACCCACCAGATACTGATTGTGGATGGACCAAGAGGGCCACATCTGACATGATAAACTATAATGGAGTATATTTTATCTGCGTGGAGCGGGCCTATTTCTAAGTACCTCGGGGTTGGCATGGGAGCTGTTTTCCTTTCTTTCACCCTGCCTAGACTGTATCATACTACCAACCTACTGGAAAACATCCGGTTAAGGAGGAGACGAATGGCTAAATGGGTTAAAAATATGATGGATTTCTTTGGGGTATTAATTCTACAATTAGGCATTGGAAAAAATGCTGTGCAAGTGAACCAGTTGCCTCTATTGATGGAAAAGCTTTTGGAGAGTACAACTTTCACTCGAGGAAACATAACATGAAATGGTGGCCATAAGGAGTATTACAGAAAAGAATGGCTTTAGACATACTTCTAGCCAAGGAAGGAGGTGTCTGTTGAGTTATTAAACAACAATGTTGTATTTACAGTTTGGACAGTAGCAAAAATATTTATGGGGAAATAGAACAGATTCACAAAATACTTATGAAGGCCCAGGACCTGCCGGATGAAAGAATATGAGAATCAATAGCATCCTGTCTAGGTGGTTTGGGGGGAGGCCTGGTAGAAAAAACACATATAATAGGCCTGGAAATTTTAATATTTAAGTGTGCCGGCCCCAGCAGCCAGTTCGTCAATATGTGGAAATTAACTTCATTTAGAAAATACTTAGGAAAGTGATGTTGAACCATTTGATTGGTAGGAAATGAAGAGCTTGATGAACATAGATATTTAAGGTTGTGACACTTTTCAGTGTTATATGCAGGAATACAGAATCCATTTTGCTCTATGTTCCATTTTATCTCATTTAGCATGAACATGCAGAACATCTAAAGGTTAATCAACCAGCAGTACATGTTGAGTAACTGGAAAGCTTTGAGAAAAGAGGAAATTCTTTATGTACATCACAAACTGCTGCCTTGCTTATTTCAAATTGCATAACCACATATCCATATTTAGTCATAAACTATTTGTCGATAAATGATTGGATGAAAATGGTGAAATGTAATAGAACCGGGTACTGCCCTGATTGGGTGTGCGTCATGTGCCAAATGTATGGAAAACTATAAAATTGGTCTAAAATGTTATTCAGGGAGTACTGTGGATATGGCATCTGGCTTCCACATAACTGTACTCAAATAAATCTCTTCGAGCCTTACTGCTTTGTTTATTTTATTGATTTTAAGCTTTGACAGGAGGCTATCTAATAATCAATGTGGGAGTAATGACAATGGAGTATGGAAGAAAAGCATGTTAATAGATCGCCCATAGTTGGTAATTGTCCTGAGACGCTTCCTGACTTGGCCACATATGTTCTTCAATATGGCTGGTCGCAGGAGGATTATGTATCCTGAGTTTACTGGATCATCTTGATTAGGTCTGTATATAGGTCATAAATATACTTTTTTTAGTTTAAACCTGTATACACAAGTAGAATCCCACAAAAGGTGACATTTCCCTTATCAGTATAAACAAATAAGTGGCCTTAAACACAAATTACCATGCACTGTTGGACAAGTAAGCATTCATCTTCCAAAGCAGGCACATGGATGCATGTGAAACAAACTAAAATATCATCCAAAGAACATGAACTGAGAGAGAAATTTCATCTTTCTGATTTCTTACAGAATAGGTCAACTCAATGTGATCTATGGTTGGACACCACATTAATCTTCATTAATAACCATTCTCACACTGCTGGAATGAAATGGAGCACTAAGGAGTCACTAAAATCACTAACTAAGTTAAAAAATAGAAAAAACAAACATAAAGGCATTATACCAAAACTGATCTATCTTGAACAAAAGATAGAAAACTCCTTAAAAAATTGTAAAGAGCAACATTAAATCTCAAATGCAGCAAGTTACATGAAACCCAAAATAGAAACCTATGCAATTTTTAGAACTCAGCCAAAGTTTTCCTAATGCGTAAACACAGAACTACTTCAACACCTCTTGAATTAGGAACCATTCCCCATCCTTTAGGGAAAAAACACCTGGGCTAATTTCTTTACAGTTAAGAAGAACAGGTATCTAAGGTAATCAATATATTAAAAACCAGTTCATACTACAATGATTTTTGTACTAGTTCCTCTTATCAAAATGCACTACCAGTTTTTCTTGAAAATTAGGTGCCTCATAATTAATTCCTCCCCGTTTTCCCTGACACTTCATAAATGGGTGAAATCTCTCAGTTATTAACAAAACCGACCAGCTGATGCAAACCTACTCACAAACTACAGACGATCAAAAGATCTTGCATGGTTGGGGAAACTCAACGAAAATGTGTCTCCAATCAACTCTTAATGTCCTGAAAATCAAAATCTTCTGGATACCTATCACTTTGCAATTGCTGCAACACTGAAGCTCTTACTTCAAGAATTCTAGATGATGTTCACCACTTCTAAGGTAATGGGAAGCCTTTCTTCTTGTCTTTCTCAAACTGCCAGTGGCCTTAAATACGTTGATGAAAATTGATCTTGAGAAGCTCATTGAGGATCACTTGGTTAGAATATGAAATACCTGCTCGGATTCTGATGGAGTCACATGTGAAGTCCCCCAGGGCTTTCTGTTTGCCCCTATGTTGGTAAATTTGTACACAGAGCCACTGATAGTCATCTTGGAGGAGTCAGGTGTGTTCATCCACCAATATGCGGATGACACACCAGTTTAAATAAAAATTGCATTATTTGCCAACATTGTTGCTTTCATAAACTAGCTAATACAATATAAAATGCTGTCTTTAAAATATTTCAAGAAAATACCAAATTCATCCTAATTTCCCAAAGACAGCCAAAATTAACGGCAAGTTGCTTTCTGGAATTAAAAGTGGACAGCTTTGCTCTCCCCATGAAGAAAAATATCTTGGTTTTTGTGTGGTCTTCAGAAAAACTCTCATTGAGCACATGGTGAAATGAATCAGAGCAGTGCTCTTTGCCTTAAAAAGACTCAGACCCTTTTAACCCAAATATAGGGACTGATTTAGATCTTGGAGAGTCTAGTCTCGCCGTCAATTTTCTACGGTTTCACCGTCCGCCTACTTCTTAACTTCTTAAATATAGTTCGAAATTTAATTGAAGGTGTTTGGAGGAAATAGGGTTCATGAGGGTGGAATGCTCAAGACCAGTGATAGATGATAAGGTAGGTGTGTTACCCAGACTGTGGAGCCTGACTTAGATATGTTTAAATTTTGAAGAGACCTAAGAAAAAGTTTAGAAAGATCACTTATATAGTGTCATAAAAACTGTTTGATGTACTGGGTCCACTGGAGAAATGTTTTGATTTGGCTGAAGAAGCATCTGCTAAAGGCAATGACTTAGCTGTGAAACCACTAATAAGGGGCATTTGTAAAAGAGCAATTCTCATTTTAGGAAATGCAAATGCAGGTTTGGTTGCTGAGAAGCACAAAACCATGTTAATGAAAAGTAGTATCAACGTAGGGGATTTGGCCAAAAGACAAGCAAGTGTGGATGCAAAAGGACTTTTATATGGAGAAGGAATGGTTGTAACCTTGGGACACTGTGTGCCAGCTTTCACTGCCTTAGTTAGGGCATAGAACTTCATGAGGGGAGTGTACAGAGGTGATAGCTTTATGGAAGGGGAAGTGGACGATCTCTCAGCTGTGTAGTATTTAACTTCCAGTACTGTTTTCAGGTAAGAGGCATCTGAAGAGTCACACAGAATTTATCAGGCTTCTTTCAACAAACTGGAAGAGGTCAATGAAAGGAGCAGCAACAGGCAGGGGCAAGAGGTGCACAAGATGAGTAAAGAGATTAGTTCTGATACTGTGCTGTGAAATGCGGGAAAGGTTAAGGATTGTTTGTCAAGATGGAAGAAGAACAGCCAACTATCCTTGTGTGTTGAAAACAGTGTCTAACTGTAAAACATAATTTTTAAAAGAGCCAGTACAGCATAAAGAACCAATGGAAATGGTATATTAAGCAAAACAACAATGGTTAGTAGAATGTAAGTGAGGCAAATGCTACAAAAAGTGCCATTGTAAAGGTGGGAGAGGATAATAATGTTTTTTAATGCTGTGTTTTTGGTAAGAAAAAAAGGGCTAGAGACTAGTGAATAATATGAGACTTGAACACAGCTGTAATATCCTAAGGAATTGGGTTATTAGTAGACAGGGGAAAGACCCATTTCAAATAATAATCACAGTTCTTGTCAGGATGAACCACCAATGTCAACCCTCTGGTAGCTTGGCACCAAACACTCAATCTTAACTAAGTGGCAATGTGTAAAGTTGTTATGCAGTACTCAGACAGTAATGAAATCAAAACACAAAGCAAGCAAAAATCCTAAACTAACCTAGAAAAGTAAAATAACTTTCAATGACTAAAACTACATAAAAATTAGCACGTTTAGGTTCAAAATAGTGTCAAAATGTGTTATGCCTCAACCGAAGTCATCTTGTTGTGCTAGATCAGAACAGTTGTAAAGTTTAAGGCCAATTCTGATGAAGCACCTGTTGGATACAAGGACCAGGCTTGTCCTGTTGAAACATTTTACCTCCAGACTTAGGGCCTGATTACAATAGTGGCAGTCGGACTGCTGACAGCCCATCGGTGGCGGTCCGACCTGCAACAGCCCTTTGGTCCAACCTCCGTATGATGATAATGGCGGTCAGACCCACGATCATAGACCCGGACGGTGCGGCGGTCAGAGGAGCGTCCCAGAATGGTGGCGGTGCCTGCCTCGGGATTTTGATATTCTTTCCCGACAGCCTTTTAATGGTGGGAACTCCACCATGAAAAGTTTGTTGGAAAGGGATTGGGGGTCCCAAACAGTGCCCCTGGCCATCATAGGGCAATGCAAAGTGTCCCTGGGGGCACATGTAGTGCCCCCACTTACCTCGGTGCACTGTGTGCCATGCACAACATGGTGCATGGCACACGATGCACGGACATGCAGGAGGTGCTGCACAGTGGGGGTATGGGCTGCAGCTCAATACCATGACCGCAGCATGTCCCCGCCGTGGTTCCTATGAGTTTCCAACTGCCAGCCCGGCAGTCTAATCCAAATACGGCGGTTGGATCACCGCATGCTCGTTGGGCGGTCTCCCGACTGCTGCATCAGCGGCTGGCAGTCTGACCACCCAGCATCATAATGATGCCGTTAGTCTCTATAATGGAAGTCAAAAATCCTCAGCTGGCACAACAGGAGGCTATGGCCGAACAGGGTTCCACGCCATTGAATAGCCACTGGAAGAGGTGAATCCATTGACTTTTGACAGGAAATCTCAGAGTTGGAGAAATTTACATTTTGTGACCAAACAATGTCCCTCGCAGACTGGCTACTTTTCGTGTCTTCACGCAGTGGAAATTTCTACGTCTGGACTTAGTCACTTTTTTGAAGCTCAGATTCTTCCAGCAGGCTGCAGTCTGTAACTGAAGAGTGCTTCAGGAGGCCATGTACCTTCTCTGCAAAGTTCCTTTGAATTGGATTTGATGCTGCGGAAAAGAAAATAGCAGACGCAACCTTGATCTTTGTCCCAGTGGTGATGCACCTTTATTGGATCGGATTAGCCGGTTGGTCCCGGTCTGCCATCGGCTCTCAGAGAAAAAGTTGGCAAAAAGCTTCTGAGTCCTAGGTTTCTGGAAACTTGAGGAGGAGTACACGTTGACACCATTCAAGGGTCCAGTAATGTAAGAGTCAGAAGTTGTGAACTCTTACCTTATGGTTGACGATGTGGTCTTGTGGAGATGATATGGATCCAACTCCTTGTCCTGACAATACCCAATCATGGTTTTAACTTTCAGTGAAGGAGGATAGATCAGGAATAAGGAAAAGGATCTGGTGAAGTGATCCCTGTATGATGATAAGCTGTCAACCTTTAATGATAGAGAGGAGACGGAGTGATACCATTAGTGGTGATCTTTCTGCCGGTTATTAGTGTATACACCTATGTTCTCACACCCAACCTCCCCCCTTTCTGCATTCCCCAGAAAGTACCTGCAAGGCTGCTATCAGTATTTTAGCTTTGAAAAGATGGTTGACCCTTTTTGGTTTACACAGGTTCTCAAATGGAATGTGTGCGGACTTGAATTTGTTTCTGAAGATGCAAATTACTCAATTTACACATACAATCATATCCAGTGTGTACAATGATCTTTTTCAATTACATTTCCCACTAAATACCTTAGGCAATAGAGGAGTGACCTTCCAAATTTGATTTCACTTTTTAGGAGGTAGGTTGCGTCACCTTGTTCCTCTCCTTTAATGCTGGGGTTCTAGGAACTGTTGCAGTTAGAATAGGAACTGTTGTAGTTAGTAAAACACTGTTAGTAGACCTCTGTAAGTTGTTAAATTGTTCTGGAAAGCGGAAAATAATGTCTTGAACTAAAATGGATGTTCTTGCTTAGTCCCAAGATTCCTTCTTGCTTTTTGCTTGCAGTAACCTGGACAGTCGTGGAGCAGGAACTGGCTGGGCATTGAAGGAGTGCAGCGGGAACCATCTGATCAAGATGAGCAGCTGTGCAGAGCGGGATCTGTCTAGCGCCGATCAAGTATGTGGAGGTCCTTCTTCCTCCAAGTTCTTTTAGATAAAGTGAGGGCCTCATGTTTGGCCCATTTTAAATACCCACCATGGCCATCATTGTCGCTGAGGGTTGCCGAGATCTCGACAAACCTCAGCGGGAGACGGCCAACCTGTAAACACTGAAACAAGTGCATTCCTTAGTTGACAAACACTGAAGAGGTACTTAACCCCTTCGCTGCTAGGCCTTTTCCCCCCCTGTGCTAAGCCTTTTTTTGGCTATTTGAGGTAGTGCGCGCTTAGGCCCCTGTAACTTTTTGACCACATAAGGTATCCATGCCAAATTTGCGTCCTTTTTTTCTAACATCATGGGGATTGTAAAGGTACCCAGGGTTTGTGGATTCCCCTGGAGGGGACCCAGAAATTAGCCAAAATACAGCTAAATTTTGGGGGTTTTGGGAAAAATGCGAAAAAGGGCTACAGATGAAAGCGTCTTGTTTTTCCCTGCAAATGGCATCAAAAAGGGGTTGTGGTGCTGAAATCACCATCTTCCCAGCTTTCAGGGACAAGCCGACTTTTGTCAGAAAACCAACTTTTTTACACAGTTTTGGCATTTTTCTGGGACATAGCCTATTTTTGCTATTTTTGTGCTTTCAACCTCCTTCCAGTTAATGGTAGAAATGGGTATGAAACCAATCATGGATCCTGGAAAGCCTTACATTTCTGAAAAGTAGACAAAATTCTGAATTCAGCAAGGGGTCATTTGTGTAGATCCTTAAAGTTTTCCTTATAGAAACTAACAGTTAAATAAAGGAAAAATTGAAAAATAGTTGAAAAAACAGCCATTTGTGTCAACGTTTTCACCTGTAACTTCTTCTAATTATGACAGCTATTTGAAGGCAATATACCGTTATATCCGCTGGACCTTTCTGGTTGTGGGGATATATAGGACTTGTAGGTTCACCAAGAACCCGACGAACCCAGAGCCAATAACTGAGCAGCATCTTGCAATGGTTTTTTATTATGTACCGGGTATATAGCAATTATTTTGGGAAAATGTATACATGGAAAAATTGTTATGAAAGACACCTATGTATTTCTGAAATGGGAACAAAATGTAGATTTTAGAAACAGTAGATATTTGCACATTTCCGAAATTGGGAGTACCCATACTAGCATGAGAATTATAGGTCATTTTTCAAAATGACTTATTTTTTACACATTGTCTTTCATTTGGAAGGCAGAAATGCATCGAAAGTCAATAGGTAATAACAGTTGCTCTACAATTCTGTGTTACCCTAAGTCTCCCGATAAAAATGGTACCTCACTTGTGTGGGTAGGCCTTGTGCCCACAACAGGAAATGGCTCAAAATGCAACGTGGACGTACCACATTTTGACAATGAAAAATTACCCTTTTTTGCAAAGTGCCTAGCTGTAGTTTTTGAACCCTAGCTCTGCGGGCACTTAGGGAAACCTAGCAAACCTATACATTTTTGAAAACTAGACACCCAGGGGAATTCAGGATGGGGTGACTTGACTGACTCACACCAGGTTCTGTTACCCAGAATCCCTTGCAAACCTAAAAAATTGGCAAAAAAAACACATTTTCCTCACTTTTCTGTGGTGGAAAGTTCTGGAATCTGCGTGGATCCACAACATTTCACCCACCCCGCGTTCCCCAAGGTCTTCCGAAAAAAATGGTACCTCACTTGTGTGGGTAGGCTTAGTGCCCGCGAAGGAAGCAGCGCAAAACGCAACGTGGATGCACCACATTTTCACAGTGAAAAATGATCCTTTTTTTGCAAAGTGCCTAGCTGTAGTTTTTGAACCCTAGCTCTGCCGGCACTTAGGGAAACCTAGCAAACCTATACATTTTTGAAAAGTAGATACCCAGGGGAATCCAGGATGGGGTGACTTGACTGGCTCTCACCAGGTTCTGTTACCCAGAATCCCTTGCAAACCTAAAAAATTGGCCAAAAAAACACATTTTCCTCACTTTTCTGTGGTGGAAAGTTCTGGAATCTGCGTGGATCCACAAAATCCCACCCACCCCGCGTTCCCCAAGGTCTTCCAAAAAAAATGGTACCTCACTTGTGTGGGTAGGCCTAGTGCCCGCGATAGGAAGCAGCGCAAAACGCAATGTGGATGCACCACATTTTCACAGTGAAAAATGACCCTTTTTTTGCAAAGTGCCTAGCTGTAGTTTTTGAACCCTAGCTCTGCCGGCACTTAGGGAAACCTAGCAAACCTATACATTTTTGAAAAGTAGACACCCAGGGGAATCAAGGATGGGGTGACTTGACTGGCTCTCACCAGGTTCTGTTACCCAGAATCCCTTGCAAACCTAACAAATTGGCAAAAAAACACATTTTCCTCAATTTTCTGTGGTGGAAAGTTCTGGAATCTACGTGGATCCACAAAATTCCACCCACCCCGCGTTCCCCAAGGTCTTCCGAAAAAAATGGTACCTCACTTGTGTGGGTCGGCCTAGTGCCCGCTACAGGAAGCAGAGCAAAGCGCAACGTGGACGCACCACATTTTCACAGTGAAAAATGACCCTTTTTGCAAAGTGCCTAGCTGTAGTTTTTGAACCCTAGCTCTGCCGGCACTTAGGAAACCTAGCAAACCTATACATTTTTGAAAAGTAGACACCCAGGGAATCCAGGATGGGGTGACTTGACTGGCTCTCACCAGGTTCTGTTACCCAGAATCCCTTGCAAACCTAAATACTTGGCAAAAAAAAAAACATTTTCCTTACTTTTCTGTGGTGGAAAGTTCTGGAATCCGCGTGAATCCACAAAATTCTATGCACCACGCGTTCCCCAAGGTCTTACAAAAAAAATGGTACCTCACTTGTGTGGGTAGGCCTAGTGCCCGTGACAGGAAGCAGCGCAAAACGCAACGTGGACGCACCACATTTTCACTGTGAAAAATGACCCTTTTTTGCAAAGTGCCTAGCTGTAGTTTTTTAACCCTAGCTCTGCCGGCACTTAGGGAAACCTAGCAAACCTATACATTTTTGAAAACTAGACACCCAGGGGAATTCAGGATGGGGTGAATTGACTGGCTCTCACCAGGTTCTGTTACCCAGAATCCCTTGCAAACCTAAAAATTGGCAAAAAAACACATTTTCCTCACTTTTCAGTGGTGGAAAGTTCTGGAATCTGCGTGGATCCACAAAATTTCACCCACCCCGCGTTCCCCAAGGTCTTCCGAAAAAAATGGTACCTCACTTGTGTGGGTAGGCCTAGTGCCCGCGAAGGAAGCAGCGCAAAACGCAACGTGGATGCACCACATTTTCACAGTGAAAAATGACCCTTTTTTTGCAAAGTGCCTAGCTGTAGTTTTTGAACCCTAGCTCTGCCGGCACTTAGGGAAACCTAGCAAACCTATACATTTTTGAAAAGTAGATACCCAGGGGAATCCAGGATGGGGTGACTTGACTGGCTCTCACCAGGTTCTGTTACCCAAAATCCCTTGCAAACCTAAAAAATTGGCCAAAAAAACACATTTTCCTCACTTTTCAGTGGTGGAAAGTTCTGGAATCTGCGTGGATCCACAAAATCAGACCCACCCCGCGTTCCCCAAGGTCTTCCAAAAAAATGGTACCTCACTTGTGTGGGTAGGCCTAGTGCCCGCGATAGGAAGCAGCGCAAAACGCAATGTGGATGCACCACATTTTCACAGTGAAAAATGACCCTTTTTTGCAAAGTGCCTAGCTGTAGTTTTTGAACCCTAGCTCTGCCGGCACTTAGGAAACCTAGCAAACCTATACATTTTTGAAAAGTAGATACCCAGGGGAATCCAGGATGGGGTGACTTGACTGGCTCTCACCAGGTTCTGTTACCCAGAATCCCTTGCAAACCTAAAAATTGGCAAAAAAACACATTTTCCTCACTTTTCTGTGGTGGAAAGTTCTGGAATCTGCGTGGATCCACAAAATCCCACCCACCCCGCGTTCCCCAAGGTCTTCCAAAAAAATGGTACCTCACTTGTGTGGGTAGGCCTAGTGCCCGCGATAGGAAGCAGCGCAAAACGCAATGTGGATGCACCACATTTTCACAGTGAAAAATGACCCTTTTTTGCAAAGTGCCTAGCTGTAGTTTTTGAACCCTAGCTCTGCCGGCACTTAGGAAACCTAGCAAACCTATACATTTTTGAAAAGTAGACACCCAGGGGAATCAAGGATGGGGTGACTTGACTGGCTCTCACCAGGTTCTGTTACCCAGAATCCCTTGCAAACCTAAAAATTGGCAAAACAAACACATTTTCCTCAATTTTCTGTGGTGGAAAGTTCTGGAATCTGCGTGGATCCACAAAATTCCACCCACCCGCGTTTCCCAAGGTCTTCCGAAAAAAATGGTACCTCACTTGTGTGGGTCGGCCTAGTGCCCGCGACAGAAAGCAGCACAAAGCGCAACGTGGACGCACCACATATTCACAGTGAAAAATGACCCTTTTTTTGCAAAGTGCCTAGCTGTAGTTTTTGAACCCTAGCTCTGCCGGCACTTAGGGAAACCTAGCAAACCTATACATTTTTGAAAAGTAGACACCCAGGGGAATCCAGGATGGGGTGACTTGACTGGCTCTCACCAGGTTCTGTTACCCAGAATCCCTTGAAAACCTAAATGCTTGGCAAAAAAAAAAAACATTTTCCTCACTTTTCTGTGGTGGAAAGTTCTGGAATCAGCGTGGATCCACAAAATTCCATGCACCACGCGTTCCCCAAGGTCTTACGAAAAAAATGGTACCTCACTTGTGTGGGTAGGCCTAGTGCCCGTGACAGGAAGCAGCGCAAAACGCAACGTGGACGCACCACATTTTCACTGTGAAAAATGACCCTTTTTTTGCAAAGTGCCTAGCTGTAGTTTTTGAACCCTAGCTCTGCCGGCACTTAGGGAAACCTAGCAAACCTATACATTTTTGAAAAGTAGACACCCAGGGGAATCCAGGATGGGGTGACTTGACTGGCTCTCACCAGGTTCTGTTACCCAGAATCCCTTGCAAACCTACAAAATTGGCAAAAAAAACACATTTTCCTCACTTTTCTGTGGTGGAAAGTTCTGGAATCTGCGTGGATCCACAAAATTCCACCCACCCCGCGTTCCCCAAGGTCTTCCGAAAAAATGGTACCTCACTTGTGTGGGTAGGTGTAGTGCCCGCGACAGGAAGCAGCGCAAAGCGCAACGTGGACGCACCACATTTTCACAGTGAAAAATGACGCTTTTTTTGCAAAGTGCCTAGCTGTAGTTTTTGAACCCTAGCTCTGCCGGCACTTAGGGAAACCTAGCAAACCTATACATTTTTGAAAAGTAGACACCCAGGGGAATCAAGGATGGGGTGACTTGACTGGCTCTCACCAGGTTATGTTACCCAGAATCCCTTGCAAACCTAACAAATTGGCAAAAAAAAAAACATTTTCCTCACTTTTCTGTGGTGGAAAGTTCTGGAATCTGCGTGGATCCACAAAATTCCACCCACCCCGCGTTCCCCAAGGTCTTCCGAAAAAAATGGTACCTCACTTGTGTGGGTCGGCCTAGTGCCCGCGACAGGAAGCAACGCAAAGCGCAACGTGGACGCACCACATTTTCACAGTGAAAAATGACCCTTTTTTTGCAAAGTGCCTAGCTGTAGTTTTTGAACCCTAGCTCTGCCGGCACTTAGGGAAACCTAGCAAACCTATACATTTTTGAAAAGTAGACACCCAGGGAATCCAGGATGGGGTGACTTGACTGGCTCTCACCAGGTTCTGTTACCCAGAATCCCTTGCAAACCTAAATACTTGGCAAAAAAAAAAACATTTTCCTCACTTTTCCGTGGTGGAAAGTTCTGGAATCCGCGTGGATCCACAAAATTCCATGCACCACGCGTTCCCCAAGGTCTTACGAAAAAAATGGTACCTCACTTGTGTGGGTAGGCCTAGTGCCCGTGACAGGAAGCAGCGCATAACGCAACGTGGACGCACCACAATTTCACTGTGAAAAATGACCCTTTTTTTGCAAAGTGCCTAGCTGTAGTTTTTGAACCCTAGCTCTGCCGGCACTTAGGGAAACCTAGCAAAACTATACATTTTTGAAAAGTAGACACCCAGGGGAATCCAGGATGGGGTGACTTGACTGGCTCTCACCAGGTTCTGTTACCCAGAATCCCTTGCAAACCTCAAAAATTGGCATAAAAAACACATTTTCCTCACTTTTCTGTGGTGGAAAGTTCTGGAATCTGCGTGGATCCACAAAATTCCACCCACCCCGCGATCCCCAAGGTCTTCCGAAAAAATGGTACCTCACTTGTGTGGGTAGGCCTAGTGCCCGCGACAGGAAGCAGCGCACAACGCAACGTGGACGCACCACATTTTCACAGTGAAAATGACCCTTTTTTGCAAAGTGCCTAGCTGTAGTTTTTAACCCTAGCTCTGCCGGCACTTAGGGAAACCTAGCAAACCTATACATTTCTGAAAAGTAGACACCCAGGGAATCCAGGATGGGGTGACTTGACTGGCTCTCGCCAGGTTCTGTTACCCAGAATCCCTTGCAAACCTAAAAATTGGCAAAAACCCACATTTTCCTCACTTTTCTGAGGTGGAAAGTTCTGGAATCTGCGTGGATCCACAAAATTCCACCCACCCCGCGTTCCCCAAGGTCTTCTGAAAAAATGGTGCCTCACTCGGGTGGGAGGCCCAAGTATCCGCGACAGGCAAGGGCCCACAACGTATTGAGGCGACCTCAAAATGGCCTATCACAAAACGACCTGGTTTTGCAAGGGGGTCCCATGACGTTTTGGCCCGGGGCTCGGTGGCCACCTAGGGAAACCTACCAAACCCACACATTTCTGAAAAGTAGACACCCGGGGGATTCCAGGGAGGTATGGCTTGCGTGGATCCCCTAACGTTTTCTTACCCAGAATCCCCTGCAAACCTGACATTTTGCTGAAAAAATCCCTTTTTCACACATTTTGTGTGTTAAAGTTGTGGCATCACGGGGCTGACACAAATTTCCTACCACCCAGCGTTCCCCCAGGTCTCCCGATAAAAATGGTGCCTCACTCCGGTGGGAGGCCCAAGTACCCGCGACAGGCAAGGGCCCACAACATATTGAGGCGACCTCAAAATGGCCTATCACAAAACGACCTGGTTTTGCAAGGGGGTCCCATGACGTTTTGGCCCGGGGCTCGGCGGCCACCTAGGGAAACCTACCAAACCCACACATTTCTGAAAAGTAGACACCCGGGGATTCCAGGGAGGTATGGCTTGCATGGATCCCCTAACGTTTTCTTACCCAGAATCCCTGCAAACCTGACATTTTGCTGAAAAATCCCTTTTTCACACATTTTGTGTGTTAAAGTTGTGGCATCACGGGGCTGACACAAATTTCCTACCACCCAGCGTTCCCCCAGGTCTCCCGATAAAAATGGTGCCTCACTCGGGTGGGAGGCCCAAGTACCCGCGACAGGCAAGGGCCCACAACGTATTGAGGCGACCTCAAAATGGCCTATCACAAAACGACCTGGTTTTGCAAGGGGGGGTCCCATGATGTTTTTGCCCGGGGCTCGGCGGCCACCTAGGGTAACCTACCAAACCCACACATTTCTGAAAAGTAGACACCCGGGGGATTCCAGGGAGGTATGGCTTGCGTGGATCCCCCAACGTTTTCTTACCCAGAATCCCTGCAAACCTGACATTTTGCTGAAAAATCCCTTTTTCACACATTTTTGTGTGTTAAAGTTGTGGCATCACGGGGCTGACACAAATTTCCTACCACCCAGCGTTCTCCCAGGTCTCCCGATAAAAATGGTGCCTCACTCGGTGGGAGGCCCAAGTACCGCGACAGGCAAGGGCCCACAACGTATTGAGGCGACCTCAAAATGGCCTATCACAAAACAACCTGGTTTTGCAGGAGTCCCATGACGTTTTGGCCCGGGGCTCGGCGGCCACCTAGGGAAACCTACCAAACCCACACATTTCTGAAAAGTAGACACCTGGAGATTCCAGGGAGGTATGGCTTGCGTGGATCCCCAACGTTTCACCCAGAATACCCTGCAAACCTGACATTTGGTGAAAAATCCCTTTTTCACACATTTTCGTGTGGTAAAGTTGTGGCATCACGGGGCTGACACAAATTTCCTACCACCCAGCGTTCCCCAGGTCTCCCGATAAAAATGGTGCCTCACTCGGGTGGGAGGCCCAAGTACCCAGCGACAGGCAAGGGCCCACAACGTATTGAGGCGACATCAAAATTGCCTATCACAAAATGTTTTGGGCCCTTGCCTGTCGCGGGTACTTGGGCCTCCCACCCGAGTGAGGCACCATTTTTATCGGGAGACCTGGGGGAACGCTGGGTGGTAGGAAATTTGTGTCAGCCCTGTGACGCCACAACTTTACCACACAAAAATGTGTGAAAAAGTGATTTTTTCAGCAAAATATCAGGTTTGCAGGGGATTCTGGGTAAGAAACGTTGGGGGATCCACGCAAGCCATACCTCCTGGAATCCTCGGGTGTCTACTTTTCAGAAATGTGTGGGTTTGGTAGGTTTCCTAGGTGGCCGCCGAGCCCGGGCCAAAACGTCATGGGACCCCCTTGCAAAACCAGGTCGTTTTGTGATAGGCCATTTTGAGGTCGCCTCAATACGTTGTGGGCCCTTGCCTGTCGCGGGTACTTGGGCCTCCCACCCGAGTGAGGCACCATTTTTATCGGGAGACCTGGGGAACGCTGGGTGGTAGGAAATTTGTGTCAGCCCCGTGACGCCACAACTTACCACACAAAAATGTGTGAAAAAAGTGATTTCTTCAGCCACATTTCAGGTTTGCAGGGGATTCTGGGTGAAAACGTTGGGGGATCCACGCAAGCCATACCTCCCTGGAATCCCCGGGTGTCTACTTTTCAGAAATGTGTGGGTTTGGTAGGTTTCCCTAGGTGGCCGCCGAGCCCCGGGCCAAAATGTCATGGGACCCCCCTTGCAAAACCAGGTCGTTTTGTGATAGGCCATTTTGAGGTTGCCTCAATACGTTGTGGGCCCTTGCCTGTCGCGGGTACTTGGGCCCCCCACCCGAGTGAGGCACCATTTTTATTGGGAGACCTGGGGGAACGCTGGGTGGTAGTAAATTTGTGTCAGCCCCATGATTCCACAACTTTACCACACAAAAATGTGCGAAAAAAGTGATTTTTTCAGCAAAATATCAGGTTTGCAGGGGATTCTGGGTAAGAAAACGTTGGGGGATCCACGCAAGCCATACCTCCCTGGAATTCCCCGGGTGTCTACTTTTCAGAAATGTGTGGGTTTGGTAGGTTTCCTAAGATGGCCACCGAGCCCAGGGCCAAAAACCTCACTGGTGTGGGTGGTTCAAGTACCCGCAAAAGGCAAGGGCCCAAAACGTATTGAGGAGACATCAAAATGATCTATCACAAAACAAGCTGGTTTTGCAAGGGAGTCACCTGGGTTTTGGCCCCGGGCTCGGCGGCCATCTTGGGAAACCTACCAAACCCACACATTTCAGAAAACTAGACACCCGGGGAGTCCAGCGAGGTATGGCTTGCGTGGATCCCCCAACGTTTTCCTACCCAGAATGCCCTGCAAACCTCAAATTTAGCTGAAAAAATCACTTTTTCTCAAATTTCTGTGTGGGAAAGTTCTGGAATCTACGTGGATCCACAAATTTCCTACCACATAGTGTTCCCCATGTCTCCCGATAAAAATGATACCTCACTCGCGTGGGTGGGTCAAGTACCCGCGACAGGTAAGGGCCCAAAACCTATTGAGGCGACATCAAAATTACCTATCACAAAACAACCTGGTTTTGCAAGGGGGTCCCATGAGTTTTGGCCCTGGGCTCGGTGGCCATCTAGGGAAACCTACCAAACCCACACATTTCTGAAAACTAGACACCTGGGGAGTCCAGCGAGGTATGGCTTGCGTGGGTCCCCTAACTTTTCCTACCCAGAATCCCCTGCAAACCTCAAATTTAGCTGGAAAAATCACTTTTTCTCAACTTTCTGTGTGGGAAAGTTCTGGAATCTACGTTGATCCACAAATTTCCTCCCACCCAGCGTTCCCCCAGGTCTCCTGATAAAAATGATACCTCACTCGCGTGGGTGGGTCAAGTACCCGCGACAGAAAAGGGACCAAAACCTATTGAGGCGACATCAAAATTACCTATCACAAAACAACCTGGTTTTGCAAGAGGGGTCACCTGGGTTTTGTCCCCGGGCTCGGCGGCCATCTTGGGAAACTACCAAACCCAAAAATTTCTGAAAGCTAGACACCCGGGGAGTCCAGCGAGGTATGGCTTGCGTGGGTCCCTCAACGTTTTCCTACCCAGAATCCCCTGCAAACCTCAAATTTAGCTGAAAAAAATCACTTTTTCCATACATTTTTGCATGGGATCACCGTGCCGGCACAAATGTCCTACCACCCAGCGTTCCCCTTGTTCTCCCGAGTAAAATGATACCTCACTTGTGTGGGTGGGCCAAAAGCCTGTGACTGGGAAGAGCCCAAAACATAGGGATTTAGGGTATAACACCGAGAATTCTAAGCGCTATATTTTTTTAAAAATACGTTTTTAGCCAGTTCTGCTTTGGACACCCACACAAGTGAGGTATCATTTTACTCGGGGAACAAGGGCAACGCTGGGTGGTAGGACATTTGTGCCAGCACGGTGATTCCACGCAAAAATATGTGGAAAATATGGTTTTTCAGCTAAATTTGAGGGTTGCAGGGATTCTGGGTAGAGAACGTTGGGGATCCACGCAAGCCATACCTCATTGGACTCCCCAGGGTGTCTAGTTTTCAGAAACATGTGGGATTGGTAGGTTTCCCTAGATGGCGGCGAGCCCGGGGCCAAAACCAGGTGCCCCCCCAAACCAGGTAGTTTTGTTATAGGTAGTTTTGAAGTCTCCACAATACGATTTGGGCCATTTCCTGTTTCAGCCACTATGCCTACCCACACAAGTGAGGTACCATTTTTATCGGGAGCCCTGGGGGAACGCAGGGTGGTAGGAAATTTGTGGATCCACGCAGATTCCAGAACTTTCCCACACAGAAATTTGAGTAAAAGTGATTTTTTCTGCAAAATTTGAGGTTTGCAGGGCATTCTGGGTAGGATAACGTTTGGGGACCCATGCAAGCCATACCTCGCTGGACTCCCCCAGGTGTCTAGTTTTCAGAAATGTGTGGGTTTGGTAGGTTCCCAAGATGGCCACTGAGCCCGGGGCCAAAAACCCAGGTGACCCCCCTTGCAAAACCAGGTTGGTTTGTGATAGGTAATTTTGATGTCGCCTCAATAGGTTTTGGGCCCTTGCCTGTCGCGGGTACTTGACCCACCCACGCGAGTGAGGTATCATTTTTATCGGGAGACCTGGGGGAAAGCTGGGTGGTAGGAAATTTGTGGATCCACGTAGATTCCAGAACTTTCCCACACAGAAATTGGAGAAAAACGTGATTTTTCAGCTAAATTTGAGGTTTGCAGGGTATTCTGGGTAAGAAAATTTTGGAGGACCCACGCAAGCCATACCTCGCTGGACTCCTCCGGGTGTCTAGTTTTCAGAAATGTGTGGGTTGGGTAGGTTTCCCTAGATGGCCGTTGAGCCCGGGGCCAAAAACTCATGGGACCCCCCTTGCAAAACCAGGTTGGTTTGTGATAGGTAATTTTGATGTCGCCTCAATAGGTTTTGGGCCCTTGCCTGTCGCGGGTACTTGACCCATCCACACAAGTGAGGTACCATTTTTCACAGAAGACTTTGGGGGACGCAGGGTGGGTGGAATTTTGTACATCCACGCAGATTCCATAACTATCCACCACAGAAATGTGAGGAAAATGTGTTTTTTTGGACATATTTTTAGGTTTGCAAGGGATTCTGGGTAACAGATCCTGGTGAGAGCCAGTCAAGTCACCCCATCCTGGATTCTCCTGGGTGTCTAGCTTTCAAAAATGTATAGGTTTGCTAGGTTTCCGTAGGTGCTGGCAGTGTTAGGGTTCAAAATCTACAGCTAGGCACTTTGCAAAAAAAGGGTCCGTTTTCACTGTGAAAATGTGGTGTGTCCACGTTGCGTTTGGGCTGTTTCCTGTCGCGGGCACTAGGCCTACCCACACATGTGAGGTGCCATTTTTCTCGGAAGACTTTGGGGAACGCGGGATGGGTGGAAATTTGTGGATCCACGCAGATTCCAGAACTTTCCACCACAGAAATGTGAAGAAAATGTGTTTTTTTTTACAATTTTTTAGGTTTGCAAGGGATTCTGGGTAACAGAACCTGGTGAGAGCCAGTCAAGTCACCCAATCCTGGATTCCCCTGGGTATCTAGTTTTCAAAAATGTATAGGTTTGCTAGGTTTCCCTAGGTGCCGGCAGAGTTAGGGTTCAAAATCTACAGCTAGGCACTTTGCAAAAAAGGGTCCGTTTTCACTGTGAAAATGTGGTGTGTCCATGTTGCATTTTGGGCCGTTTCCTGTCGCGGCCACTAGTCCTACCCACACAAGTGAGGTACCATTTTTCTCGAAAGACTTTGGGGAACGCGGGGTGGGTGGAATTTTGTGGATCCACGCAGATTCCAGAACTTTCCACCACAGAAATGTGAGGAAAATGTGTTTTTTTGGACAAGTTTTTAGGTTTGCAAGGGATTCTGGGTAACAGAACCTGGTGAGAGCCAGTCAAGTCAGCCCATCCTGGATTCCCCTGGGTGTCTAGTTTTAAAAATGTATAGGTTTGCTAGGTTTCCCTGGGTGCCGGCAGAGCTAGGAACCAAATTCAACAGGTAGGCACATTCCGAAAAAAGTCAGTGCCTAGTGGGCTTTCTGCCGCCCTGGGGAGGGGAAATCAGGGGCTATTGCCCCGATATGCCCCCGAGGGGACAGAAAGACTGTGGCTATTCTTTTGGGGGTCGGGGGCATTGGGATGCCTATTCTGGTCAGCCCCCACCCCTGCGTATAAAAAAGCCAGCATGATCGCTGGCACATAGTGAGCTTTCTGCCCCCGGGGGCAGATCAGGGGCTACTGCCCCCATCTGCCTCCTGGGAGGGGCAGAAAGACAGTGACATCTTTTTTGGGGTGGGTGGGGGCATTGGCATGTCCATTCTTGGCAGCCCCACCCCGAACTTTATAAAAAAAAATCCCTGGTGGCTAGTGGGCTTTCTGCCCCCGGGGGGCAGATAAGGTGCTATTGCCCCATCTGCCTCCCAGGGGAGGGCAGAAAGACTGTAGCATTTTTTTTGGGGTGGGGGCATTGACATGCCCATTCTGGGCAGCCCCCACCCCTACCTATATAAAAAAATCCCTGGCGCTTAGTGGGCTTTCTGCCCCCTCCCGGGGGAGCAGATCAGGGGCTATTGCCCCCATCTGCCTCCTGGGGGGCAGAAAGTCTTTTTTTTCTTTGGGGGTAGGGTGGGGGCATTTGCATGCCCATTCTGGGCAGCCCCCACCCCGGGCCTATAAAAAAATTATCCCTGGCATCTAGGGTGTTTCTGAACCCCGGGTGGGGGCAGATTGGTGGCCACTGCCACCATCTGCCCCCGGGGCAGAAAGACTGGAATTTCGTGGGGGAGGGGTGGGGGCATTGGCATGCCCATCTTGGGCAACCCCCACCCCTAAATGTATCGAGGGGAAAAAAAACCCTGGTGTCTAGTGGGCTTTCTGCCCCCCAGGAGGGGCAGAAAGACTGTACCTTTGTGTCGGGGGTGGGGGCATTGGCATGCCCATATTGGGCAGCCCCTACCCCAAATTATAATTTTAAAAAAATCCCTGGTATCTAGTGGGCTTTCTGCCCCGGGGCAGATTGGGGGCTACTGCCCCATCTTCCCCCAGGGGGCAGAAAGACTAATTTTGTGGCCGGGGGGGTGGGGGCATCGACATGCCCGTTTTGGGCAGCCCCCACCCCTAATAAACCTCCCATTTAATTCCCTGGTGTCTAGTGGGCTTTCTACCCCCGGGGCATATTGGGGGCTACTGCCCCCATCTACCCCCAGGGGGCAGAAAGACTAATCATGCCAAATATTTTATGGGGGAGCAAAGGCCCTTGCCCAAGGGGCCGCTCCCCCTCCCTGGTGCCTAGTGGGTGGATCCCTGCTTGGGGATCCCCTCCTGGGGCAATCCCCAAGCAGGGATCCACTAGGGAGGGGTACCATTGGAAAGGGAGATTCTCCCTTTCCAACGATACCTCTCCTGAGTTTCTACGTGCTCAGGGGGCTGAGATAGCCCCCTGAGCACGTAGAAGCTGAAACTGAAATGAGCCTCTTGGCTCATTTCAGTTTCAGTTTCACTGAAATGACATCAGCGCGACGTGCGCGCCGATCGTCATTTCAGGGAAACCAGAGCCTCGGGAGCTGGGAAGCTCTTCCCCAGCTCCCGAGGCTTTAGGGAGAAAGGGAATCCCTCTGGTGCCCGCACCAGAGGGATTTCCTGTGCTGGGTCCCATGATGAGCTGGACTCGTCATGAGCACATGAGCACTGTGTGCCATGACGAGTCCAGCTCGTCATGAGCATCGAAGGGGTTAAACAAGACAGATGAGTACATATAAACAGGACATGAGTGCCTAGAGGCATAGGGAGAAAATGATCTTAACAGATTGTGGCAGTGCTCGGGGCTGGAATAACCCTAACAATACCCTTAATGGGGAGATGGTGCTCAGGGTGTGGGTGGAGATACTGCCCTTATGACACAGCAGAATGCGCCTGTATGGTGAGGAGGTCACAGGTGATGGGCAAACAGGCTAGGAGACTATTTGATGGGGTGAACAGAGAGAAATAAAGCCAGGATAATGACAAGTACCTTGTGGACAACACTTGGAGGTCAAGACTTACTCCAGCAGGGGCCAGCATCAGGGTCCTGGGTACGTCCAGTTGGAACCGGTCAGCTGCAATTGTAGGAGAAGGCCTCTTGGAGTTTGTTGTGTCCCTGTAGCTCAAACAGGAGGTCAGCCGTATGACCCATGACCTGGATGCAAGAGGGAAGCAGGTCCTGTCATCAAGGCTTTTCTCAAGTCATAGATTCCTCTTTTGTTCTTCTACAGGTCCAGAAGTGATCTGAGAAGGGTACTGGAATGGCACATTTATGCCCAGGCCAGTCTGTTTGTGGGGGAACTCCTGGCCACTCCCATGCCAAAGAGGTCAAAGTTTCCAAGGGTGACCCTAACTACTTTTGAAGCACTTCCTGTGTGTATTACTGCAAATTATCCCACAGCGCCCCTCTATACATAAATTCAACATGGCAGAGCCTATCTTCCTCTGCTCAGAGCTCAGTGAATCCACAAAGAGGAGTGGCTATGATAATTGCAAACATCCCCTAGTGGTCACTTCAAACCAGTTCTGGGGCAGCTCCCTCCTCCCACTGGGTATGGAGCCAAACTGACTAGGAAGACAAAGGGAGGCAGTCCTAGACATGAGCTACATCTGCCAGTGGCAGGGTAGACCTGGTTGTATGTCGGTACAACGAGTTCCTCTACCCCGCATACCTAAACAACGCGGTCTCTATAATGACCACGTCTTAAACACAAATTGCTTTACCACACATGCCTTTACCACGAATTTTCATGGTAAAGGCATGCATGGTAAAGGGGTATGCATGGCTAAGGTTACCACTGTCCTCCCCCTCCCCCTGAGCCCTAAATACAACCTGCCCTCCCCTAATCTCTAAAAATTACCCCCATCTCCCTCCCTGAGCCCTAAAAACAACCCCTTTAAAAAATACCCTGAACT
Organism: Calotriton arnoldi; assembly: GCA_963921515.1. Classification (NCBI taxonomy): domain Eukaryota; kingdom Metazoa; phylum Chordata; class Amphibia; order Caudata; family Salamandridae; genus Calotriton; species Calotriton arnoldi. The sequence continues at coordinate 44,487 of CAWUFW010012669.1, read as the reverse complement.
CCCTGAAAATTTCCCCAAACCCCCACCCCTAAAAACTACCCTGAACCCCCACCCCTAAAAACTACCCAAAACCCCACCCCTGAAAACTACTCCGAATCCCCACCTTCCCTAAAAACTACCCCTGCATTACCCTGAACCCCCACCACCCCTGAAAATGACCCCAAACACCCCACCCCTAAAAACTACCCTGAACCCCCACCATCCCTTAAAACCAGCCCAAACTCCCCACCCCTGAAAACTACCCCAAATCCCCACCCCTGAAAACTATCCTGAACACCCCTCCATCCCTGAAAACTACCCTGACCCCACCCCTAAAAACGACCCCAATCCCCCACCCCTAAAAACTACCCAGAACCCCCACCCATGAAAACTACCCCAAAACCCCACCGCCCTAAAACGACCCCAAACCCCCACACCCCTCAAAACTATCCCAATCCCCCACCCCCTAAAAACTACCCAGAACCCCCCACCCCTGAAAACTAACCCAAAACCCCACCTCCCCTAAAAACTACCCCGAACCCCCACCCCTAAAAAGTACCCCAAACCCCCCACCCCTGAGAACTACCCCAAACCCCCAACCCCCCTGAACTCTACCCTGAAACCCCATTTACCTGTCTGTGTCCGCTTTCCGACACTCTTCTCTCCCGCCCATCCCGAACACTAGAGTGACTTTGCCTTAACTACGCACATGCGCGGTTAAGGCAAAGTCGTTGTTCGGGCAAGCGTGGTTATGCTTGCGGGCTTCTGGAACTCGTGTTCCGGATTTTTCCCAGTAGACATCCATTGAAGCTCGAGAAGGGGCTGGGCCATCCTGCTCAAGGAATGAAAGTTTCTCCCCACTCCCCAGCCCTTTGTTCACTGCTTAGGAGGACTCCACATATCACCACAGGGGAGCCATCTGCAGTGACAATGGACACTAGCAAAAATGCCTTTTTTGGTTTAGGTAAGAAAAAAACTATTTCCTCAAAGTGTCATTTCTGAAATACTAACATGAAATCTGACTTGACCATTATGTTGGATTGTAAATTACCATTAAAATGAGTTCTTGAACTATTTTTTATCTATTCCCAAACTGGAGTTGGTATTTTTTAGTCAAAACAATAATCACAAATATATTAAATACCTAAAAACCTATCCTTAATACAGAACAAAAGGTTTAAAAGCTGAAAACCCGAAGATGATACAGAAACAGAAACATGAAAGTCAGAATAAACAATAGCATAGGTGAAGCAACACATTTACAAAGTATGTGTTATAATTTGAATGTAAAAAAGATTATAAGCTAAAATCGTTAACAATAAAAAATACAAAAATAAACATTTCAATAAATCAAATCTAGTGGCAACTTCCCTCCAAGTCAACAATTCAAGACAAGCATTATTTCCATTCCTAGCCTAATACATTCTGGGTGCTGTAGTCATATTTTAATTGCATTGAATGAATTAAACTAACAACCCTGAAATAAATATTTGTATATGAAATGTTAGGGGAAATACTTCACTCCAGCTGATTATGAAAAACAATCATCTGGAGTGTAGTATTCACCCCAAATAATGTAAAAAAAAAAAAGCAAAATGTATTTATAAACAGGTATATAAAAAACATATTTTTAGTTATATATCCAAAAAAGAAAATAAACAGAAAACAGAAATGACCAACTGATAGAACAATTAATAGATCAAAAACACTACAATGAACAAGAGTAACTCTATAAAAAGACAACTGATGTAAGTATAAAATGTAATATGTGAGAAATATATTTGATCTAATTATTAACACTAATTCCTTGATTAATATGTAATACATATTTAATCAATTAAATGTAATAATGTATTAAATATTAATTTAATATATATTTAATATTTAATACAGCAGGTTTGACCTTCCGAAATTTAATAAAAGTTGATGTATTTAACTCATCCGATAATTAGTGGGTGTGTTAAGTAACACTCAATGCATAAATACCGAAAAAAGACAGTCTCGTAATCAGGCCCTATGACTTATTAATAGAGTCTCGATTTTACCAGGTCGGCAAAGAAAAAAATATATCTATTTTGAGGACAATTTGGTTGGACCTATGTAGCACTCGGGCCAAGGCACCTGGCCGAATTCCACATCCCTTGGTGGAATGAATACAATAGTTCACTTTGCACTGAGGCAAAAACAAGAACATTGTGGAAGGGTGGCAGAACACCTTCATAGGGACCCTTGGAAGGAGCCAGCTAACACTATACCAATTTATCACAATATTAAAAAAATAACAAAATTGTCAAAAAGTAAGACTATCAAAATCACTTGCACAGCAACTGAGAACCAAAGACCTAAACAAAAATGACGAATGGATGACATTCTATCAAGTAAAGTTCTCCTATTCATTACCAATCAATGTCTACATTATTTTGCATCAAAAGCAAACATATTATTGTATAAAAGATCTCAACATATAGAATAAATCATCACACCATCAAACAAAACCTAACACCAACATATAATCACTAATCTTTTATAATTGCTTTAATTATTATAATATCAATTTATCTATAACTCTGAATCAATGTAAAATCTTAAATGATATTAAAATGAAAAAATATAAATTTTAAGTAAAATAATATTGTAAGGTTTATTCAAAAAAACGAAATTCAACACAATATAAATTAATACTGAAATGACACCTAACAACGTAAATACAAAATACATAAAGAAATTCAAACACTAACAAATAATGTAATAATAATAGAGCAACATTTTCAAAAACATGTTTCAGAATATAACAACAAATCACAATATCCACAATACACAGGAAATATACAAATATAAAAAAAATATTCATAGATACAACATGCATAAGTCCCACTGAACACTTTAAAAGTAATTAGAAAAGTCACTTACAATTCATTAGCTGAAGTCCTTCAACAAGAATTTTAAATCCATAACTGAAATAGTAAATCAACAAAAAAATCTTCTAATAAAATAGGCAAAAACCCATTTAAAAATAAAAAAGTAATCTATCCTAAATTTCCATGTCACATCCTTTAATTTCTTCAAAACCCACAAAATATATGAAAGCCAATAAACACTCCAAAGAATTTAAAACAGAACAAGGGAAGTAATTTACGATGTTCATACGTTCAGCAAAGTACTTTCCTACCATATACAAACACATAAAAACAATGACGTAATATATGTAACCCTGAACTACAAATAAACACGAAGCCATAAACATTTAGGCCTACTACGCTCACCTAACTAACTTAGGGGGTCATTATGATGGCGGGCGGACAAAGTGGTGAATGGGACCGTCCGCCATAGGAGCGGCGGTCCCGCCGTGGGCATTAGGATGCCACCGCCACGGTGGCGGTGGCATCCCGCATATATTGAATTGCGGCGGGCGGTGCTGTAAGTAGCACCCGCCACAATGCAATATATGCATTTTGTGCATTTGCATGCACACCGTGACTGGCACCGTGCGGTGCCTGCCACCTTGTGCATGCAAATGCAGTGGGGTGGTACCCCCATGTGCACCCCCCACCCCCCAACATCTTGGGGGGCCCGCAACGGGCCCCCAACAGCAAACACCGTATGCCTTTCCATGGCGGCAACGCCGCCATGGAAAGGCTGCTCTCCGCCGCCATCCTAATATGGATGGCGGTGTCTAGCAGACACCGCCACCATATTAGGGTCCTTTACTGGCCGGTCCCCTGTCGGATTGGCGGAAAACCGGCAGACGGTCTTTCCGTCCGCCGGGGTCCCCCCCGCCATCATAATATGGCGGGCGAGAAATGGCATGCGGGTGGTGGGAAATGGCGGGCGGATCGCCACCGCCGTATGGGCGGTGGCGATCCGCCCGTCATTATAATGACCCCCTTAGTGTGTTTCCCAATCACAGCTAACTAAAAATCTGAAAAATCCAACAAAATGTTATCCATTTATTTTGATAAATTGTAAAATTCATTATTAAAATGTATTAATAGTATTATACTATATTGCAATTAAATGTATATACTATGGGCCCGATTCTGATGCGGGTTGGAAAAGCTTCCCGACCGGATCGGTTGGGAAATGGTTTTCGACCCACTCGGATCGGGAAAGTCCGACCCGCGGAGTAGGATGCATCCGGATGCTTCCAGATACGATTTGGTTGAACTCCCATTGACTTCAATGGGAACATTTGTTCCTAACCGCATCAGAATTGGGCCCTTGGTCGGGAAGACACGTTCCCGATCCGATTTGGAAGGAGCAAATGCCGTTAGGAGGCCTTCCTAACCGCATCAGAATCAGGCCATCGGTCGGGAAGCTTTTCCAACCCGCATCAGAATCGGGCCCAATGTATCTAAATTTAATGGCAAAGCCTAAGCAACACTGGGGAAACTGTTGGACATTTAGAGGGGTCAGATTTACTCTCCCAACTCCAACCTAAGCAATGTTGGAGAAAGTGTTGGCATTAGGCGAGGTCAGATTTACTGTAGGAACTCCAACTTAAGGAAAATTGGGAAAAGTGTTGGGCTTTGGAGGGGTGAGCTGTACTATTCCATCCCCAACCTAAGCAACATCAGGGAAAGTGTTGGACTCTGGAGAGGTCAGATTTACTATTCCCTTTCCAACCTAAGCAACACCAGGGAAAGTGTTAGACTCTTGATGGATCAGATCTATTATTTATACAAAATGAATAAATTATAGAATATGATACATTATAAATAAACACAAATGAAAATATGCAACAAATACTCCGAATTGGTTCACTTATATCATGTTTTAAATATAATAAAAACAAACAGCAATACATTTGTCATTAATTTAATGTATAATTCAAATATGTGAAAACAAATACCATTTAAAAATTATTTAAAAGAAAGCTGTAAATATTTGAAAACACTTTCAGCCCTACTCTCCTAAAAAGCCAACAACCCATGAAAAGCAAAAATAGAAAATAGAAAACAAAATAATAAAAATTAATAAAATAATTCATCAATTAACAATTTAAAAATTAACATATTAAAAAACACACACACATCTATAAACACTTATTGCCTGCCTCGCCTACAAACGCAACAGCCACCAAATAATTTTGTAATTACGATAAAATAAACATCACATACACATAACATTTACAAATACTTCGTAATGTACAAAAATAATTAATGAAAATGAAAATTGTTAAAACATATATTAATAACCTTTCAAATAAATAATACATTCTACATTTTACATAATCAATAAAATAAGTAACTAACTAACAATTACAATCAAAATACTAACATATTAAAAACATATATTTATTAATGCACTTCCCACCCCACTCTTGTACATATGCCATAACCCACAAAAGAAATAATAATAATATTACAAATATTCTAATTCAACACTATAAATATATTACAAAATAAAATATTCTTACCTTAAGAATGCCCACCGGTATTGATGATATCATTATATTTTTCCCATGATATTATTTACCAATGATATTCTTGAGTCAATATTAAGGTGGACCAGCGGATGAGAAGGAGGGAGAAGATTTATCAGTTTATGTATTTTCCTTTTGGCCTTTCTTCTGCACCATAGTGCTTCCCAAAGGTGTTAAGACCACAGGTGGCTTAACTGGGAGAGAAGGGAGTAAGGCTTATAATCTGTTTAGATGACATTTTTCTGATTTGCAGGAATTGTTGGAGTTAAGAAAGAGTCCATTGGAAGAACCAGGATTGTTTGTGGAAAAATCGATGTTAACAACGCCATTGAGAGTTTTTCAATTTTCACATTTCATGATAGACACGGTCAAAGCATAGTTGCAGTTACCCATTAAATTGGAGAAAATAAAAAAATTAGAATTATATCCTGCTAAATGAATGTATGGTCAGCTTGAGAGGTTTGGTTCGGGTGGCATGTTTGCTAACATCATCCTTTAGAGCAATTTTTACAGGGCCATTGCATTACAGAGGATTGATGTTATTAAAAGTATTAGTAAAATGCAAGAATCTTTGGTATGGTGACAAGCTGTCTGTGATGGAGGATGCAAAGTAGGAATTAATTTGGTGATTGGAGAAGTGGAATGGCTAAGCAGTTTTTGGGACAGTTCCAGGCTTGTAACAGATGGAAAATTGTTCAATTCTTCTTCGTATGGACAATGTAATCTTGGTAACGTATATAAACAAATTGAGAGAAAAGGTTGTTGAAAATGTTGACAGAGTTCGAGCTCAAAGTGAGCTTAGGTGCAGAGTCTAGCAGCAAAGGCAAATGGACTGGCAGATTGTAACACTCATTACTGGGAGTTCCAGAGGTTATGAGAAACCTTCGGGAAAGGCTGCAAAACTCCTTGGGAAGTCTTGGCCTCCTAGTACAAAAAGGAGGTATTAGAGTGCCTGGGGACTATGGATATGTTAGTGTGCAGAAGGGGAATTAGATCCTATAGAGCCTCAGTTTATGATAGCATATTTTGACAGAGTTGTTTCAGAAGGGTCTGAGTTTTACAACACTTAGGGCCAGATTACGATGCTGTAGGAATCGGCTCCGACCCACGGCATCGTGATTGGCTGTTCGGATTCCTTTCTGACCGACCCATTTTGATGGGGTCGGTCGGAAAGGAATCAGAACCAGATTTCGGAATGGCCTCTGACACAGAAAGGCTGTGGGACTTCGACTTTGGGGGCCCCCAGCAGGGCCTCCAATGGGTGCAAGGCCTCCGGATGGCGGCCTAGGGGGGAACCTATGGTGCCCCCTGTTGATCCCTGCACCCGGTGGCAGGCACCTGAGGTGCCTGCCACGTGGTGCAGTGATGAACTGCACCTCAGCTCTTTACAATGAGAGCATGCATTCCCGTCGGAATGCATGCTCCCATTGTAAAGAATAGGAATGCGACCGAACAGTGTTTAGTCGTATCTTAATTCCTGGGTTTGGACCGACGACAGGAGGTCGTTTGGTCCCAGTTCCCAAACGATGTCGGACGTACTCTGGTCCATCCGACATTGTAATCGGGCCCCTAATTGTTCCTGGTCAGCAATACCCGCTGCCCTTTCTATTGTGTGAGACACATCAGTGAGAAGAGTAATGAAGGGAATAAGGCAAATGAGACCATTAACAGCAAGGTATGACTTTTAGTGGGATGTGAATTTGGATTTCATTAAATTTGAGAGCTGACCTATGAATAACATTTTGACCATTTAGTAACTTATTTGGAAGTTGGGAAAGTTGCTGTGTTTAGTTTCCTTTAGAAGGGTATCACATGTTAAGGTGTTAGAGTTAAGTAACTGACATTACAAACCTAAAGTAGTCTTTTTCAAAGTGTGCAGAAGACTGAAGATGATGTCTGAGTTGATATTTTTATCTGACTTTTGATGATCAGCCAAAGTGATTTGTGTTTAGATGCATGAAGGAGTATGAACAACATGTGTCTGAAAATGGGAAGACTTGCAGAGATCAAGTGTTAATTTCATATGAAAGACCTAAGTGGTGTTGTTGGATCTTAGGGCAATATGAATGACAGCTGTTATGCAATAAGCAGGTGCCAATATATCAACGTTTAGAACACATGCAGTAAGTGGTACTTTGGCAAGTATCGTTTACACATCTGGGGAAGATGCAAATACATTCTTAAAGCAGCGGATTAGTGTAATCCAGGTGTCTATATTAATTATGTTAGATGTATAGAGTGCACTATCACCCTGGTGGGTGGCCTGGCGCTTAGCATGTTTGAATATAGCCAAACCTAGAACCTAATGGGACTACTCGAAAAGCCAGGTCATCAGCTTCTTGCGGATTTCAAGAAGTGAGGTGGAGGCTGTTATGGGTAGCAGCAGGTTGTTCAATGCATTAGGAGCAATGTAGGAGAAGTCTTGACTGCGGGATCTGGATTTACGTATGCATGGGATGTCTGGACGAGAGGAGGGGTCTGGGAGGTTTGTGAAAGCAGATGCGTTTGTTGAGTTAGTTTAAGTCTGTGGAGAATCACGCAAGAACCGCTATGGGAAGCTTTAACATGCATAATGATAGCCTCGTTTCTTTCCATAATATGACAATTCAAAAGTGTAATGAGATGAGAATCAAAATGTTATGAAAGGAGGCTAGCATTATCCCTCCTGACTCACAGAGGTTAGGTGTTGAAGTAAAAAAAACAAAAAACTGAGAAGAGTGGAAAGGGAAAATAAAAGTAAGGAAGCCGGTATATATTCATGAATAAGGAGGTTAATAAGAGTAAGGAAAGATATCAATTTAAGGAGGAAATGAACAATCATTATTTTTTGCATTGTTGTAAAGTAATCAAGGAAAAAGAGAGGAGTGAAGAAGAAAAGAGAGCTTCAAGAAGCAGATGGTTCTAAGGAAATAGAATGGAAGGAGTGCAGCACTCAAAAGAGGAAGAGTGTTGCTGTGCAAGAGCATTAAAAGACAGAATCACTCTAGATCTATCTTTGTTCCAGATTGGTTTCACGTTCTTTGAAGTGATGATAAGGGGTGGCAGTGAAAAGATTACGTCATAATGCTATCTCAATTGTCTTTAATAAAATCTGAATTGTTCTCTTAATACAATTGGTAAATCATCATTTTCTTGGGCTACTGAGAAAAACTATAGACCTTGTTTAGAGACTGGGAGATGCAGGACATCCTACAAAAAGCAGCAAATATCTCTTCCACCAAACATGCAGTTCTCCCATGCTACTAGAGTCATAGAGAACATCATGTTTTCAATGGTGGAACCTCCGGCTGATTCCCTGATAGAAACGTTTGATCAATGATCTGTGTGCCACTGGGCCATCAGTCAATGTACAACAGCATCCATCCTATGTGGGCACGCATTCCATCATGCTATTTACCTGTTCAAAACCTCCAAGGAAAGGTTGCAGTGGTGGCTGTGGCGAAGGCACCAAAATCTATGCTTGTGTGGCGGTGATCTCTAAGAATGGTTTCTGCCATGTTAGAGGAGGATATACCTCCATCGACTGGCGCACTGGCTGCTATACTCTAAATAAAGGCCTATGTCTATGTGGAAGATCTGATATGCCAACTGGCGATTGGACTCTACTGTTAAAGCTTCCACCTTCAGATCAAGCTGAGGCTCTGCTGTCGGAACCCTGACAATTTTCATGTCTATAAATGGAGCTGTATAAAACTGCAAGGTTGGTGGTGGGCCATCCATTGTTTTTTGGTGAATGCCCCCCACCCACCAACATCTAAATAACCGCCTTAATTTGTTTGTCTGAGTTTGCTGCATTAATCTTTGCCAAGTTAAGGTTCTGTTTGGTATTCTATTTAATGTTTCTGGTGGGTCAAGCAAAAATGCCTTTGTCTATGCTGTCAAAAGAACATGAAAATACCAATAGGACGAATGATTATAAATTACCCTTTGCCCACTTGATTAAGAGGTTTTCTTTGACTTCAAGCAAAACTGATTCAGTGCTATTTCAAGGTCTGTAGACTGACTGGACTGAATAACATAAACAGTGATCTTAAAAGTCTAAGGGCCTGATTATGAGTTTGACAGTGTGGGAGTGGGCAACCACATCATCGCCCCATTTCCACACCGCCAAACCTCACCGCCGGCCGCCTGCCAGATTGTGAGTTACCTCATGGTCTGGCGGGCAGTCCTTTGTCATTCCTACGGCTGTGCCTATTAAAAAGGCATTGCAATGGGAGCACCAAAGCCTTTTCCTGCATGGCATGGACTGTGCAGTCCATGCCATGCAAGAAAGGGAGTGCATGCAGACAGAAGGCCACACCATGTGCCCCACTGCATGCATCACATGGCCCTGAGGCAACAGGGCCTTTGTTTCCTCACCGCCACAGTTTTCATGGTGGCCAAATATGCTTGGCAGTGCCACAGCGCCAAGCATATTGGAGCATATGACCACCGCGCCACTGCCAGGGAACACAGAACCCTGGCGGTTGCTAGGGTCCTATGGTGGTCCGACCACCGTAGTTGCTGCAGTCCATGAACCGGCACCACACCTCCACTGTGTGTTTGGCAGTCCGATGGACTGCCAAACTCATAATTAGGCACTACGTTATTTGACAACTCCCTATCATGAGTTAGGTACATAGAGAAGCAGCGAACTTGTACGTACATCACTCAAGAGTGCTTAAAGAGCTTTTAAACTAATCCAAAATGAAAATGTAAAGCTGTGTGGCACTATTTTAATCTGCCCACCAATAGAATAATTTTCTTGTCTCAGATGTACTTTTCCAACTTTAACATAAGTCATCTACTAGATTCACACCCGCGCTTGCAGGCTGTTGCTGTCTAGGAAACTGGAAGAATTTTAATAGCAAAGGTAAATGTCTTCATTAAGCTCTAACCTTGAATTCTGCCTAACCCCGCCCGCTTTTGGCACCCCATATATGATGTGCTTCACAAAGCGATAAAATGGAGTAAAGCAGTGTTTCCCAAACTGTGGTTCGCTACCCACTGATGGGTCAAGAGCAATTTTGGTGGGCCACCAAAGTCCCGGAAATAAATACAAATGCCATTAAATTCTGTATTTAGCATCTCACATTTGCTGCAGCTTCAAAGACAGAGGTCAAATGTCAGGTTATGTCTTCTGCTGCTTTTTTTTTAACACGACACAACTGATGTTTACAACTCCTCTCACTTTGCAGTCAGAGAAAGAAAAGTAAAGTGAATTATTTAACAATCCGCTTGGGGACATGAAGAGTGAAAGGAAAGCTGGAGGATGTCATTTTTTCCTAAAATACAACAAAATGTAAATACCCATAAATTAACTATAATGTGTTAGACTTGACGTTGTTTCCCCCTAAAATTTCCTCCCTCCAGTTTTGCTGACTTCAGGACTCTGCGCACTTTACTACTGTTAACCAGTGCTCTCTCCTTAAAAAATGGTAGAATTGGCTTATACTCAATTGGCATATTTAATTTACTTGTAAGTCCCTAGTAAAGTGGTACTACCTGCACCAGGGCCTCTAAATTAAATGCTACTAGTGGCCTGCAGCACTGATTGTGCCACCCACTTAAGTAGCCCGTTAAACCTGTATCTGGCCTGCCATTGCAGCCTATGTGTCTAGTTTGAAACTACCATTTTGACCTGGCAAAATAAACCTTTCGCCAGGCCCAAACCTTTCTTTTTATTACATGTAAGTCACACCTGGGGTAGGCCCTCAACAGCCCAGATGGCAGGGTGTGGTGTATTTAAAAAATAGGACACGTATTATTAAGTTTTATATGTCCTGGTAGTAAAAAACTCTTCCTCTCGCTTAGGATAATATTGAAGTTACCTTAATAAATTTAATAAGTGATAATTTCCAAATGGAAGCAGGTACCCAATTCATGTTTGGTGTCTTTGGAATTGTAATGAAAAATCCTCTCTCATGGTGAAGTTGGTTTTTAAATTATAATTTTGAAAATGCCACTTTTAGAAAGTTGATATTATACTGCTATAGCCATTTAGTGCATGTAGCCAGTCATTGGGTCACATGACTGGTTGTAGCCTGCAGTTGGGCTTTGCATAATCCTCCTAGATAGCCACACACAATCAACAGCTAAGTGTGCCTGGATGAGCCATCACTGACAGGATGGGAGGGCAGAGCTGGGCACAGCCCTACTTAAAGTTGAATAGGCTGTGTCCTGCCTTCACACAAAGGGTTTCATACCCCCTGTAGGTAGTCTGGAGCCAGGGCAGAGGAGGCAAGAAACCTGTGCACTTCAAACGAAACCTCTAGAAGCTTCTCCCACTTAAAAGGAAGGCCCAGGTATTAATATTGGACCACAGACACAACTCCTCAGTATGCTTCTGGGCCTGTGGAAGGCCTTGCTAAGAAGAAGGACTGCAGTGCTGTTGAGAGGACTGCCACTCTGTTGGACTGCTGCCCTGAAGGACTACTGCCTGCTGTGCGGACCTGCTGCCTGATGCCCTCTTGCCTGGGTGAGAAGTCCTGGACCAGCATCTGTTGAACCGGGACTCCAAAGTGACTCCAAGGGCTAGTTGGCTGGCCTCCTGACTAGTGCGTCAGGGACAGAAGGCTCCAACGACTTTGAACTCAGCACCTGGAGTCTTCCATTTGTGAGTACTACCCTGCCAAGTGGTACCACCCCAGTCCTGGACCCCTAGAAGTTGACATGAAGGTGCCCTGCCAGCCCATCTGTGGATCCAGCAAAATGAACACATCTCCTCTCTTCCTTGGTGTAACCTGAGCAGAACCGATACATCACCCCTGCTGCGAGAATCTCTATGTGCAAGGACTCCACATTGACCTAGCAGCTTGCATCGGAACCACTGCTGTGTGAAGCTTCCCTGACACAGGCCCTTGGATCGAAAATCTCTCACCGACAGCAGCCTCGATGGAGACGCAGGTCCTCACATCCCAGCCTCGCAGCTCCTCAGAACCGATGCATCACCTTAGCCCCGCGACGCATCCTTGACGCGGGACCTCACAATGCTCTGCAACCAGGATTTAAGGAACTCTTGTTCAGTGGGCGTATCTAGGTCCCCATGTCTCACCTGCGCTCCATCACAATTCAGCCTAAACTTTGACTTTGTCCTGGTCTAGCGCGCCCAGACATCCAGAGTTTCCGCTTTGTGCTTTTGGTGCTAATTTCACTGAAATCTTTAAACCCGCATATTTCCTGGTCTACTGATTGGATGGTCTCATTTTATTTATTAAAATGTACTCGATTTCCTAAATTTGCATGGGATGTTATTTGTGTTGTGATTTCACTTTATTACTGTTTGAAGTGCTGCATAAATACTTTACACATTGCTTCCAAGGTAAGCCTGACTGCTCTGTGCTACCAGAGGGTTGAGCACAGGTTAATTTAGAGTTTTCTTGTACCTCACCCCGAGAAGGGTTGTGGTTGCTGCTTGATTATAGTTTCACCCTCCTCAACCAATAACCAAATGTCTTACATACACATTCAGCAGTTAGGAGAACAAAATGAAGCTCATTTTTAAAAAGGATTGTGAAGTGTGTGGGAAACAAAGATTTTAGTTGGATCAGAACAAATGAAGACACTTTACTTGGTGATGCGCAAATAATAAATATTCACTGAAACCCGATTTCTACACATTATCATTTGTGTGCAACATATTTTCATCAGTAAAACTGTAAGTCTGTGCTCATTTAGTGACCATTTCAATAACAAAATGTGCTGTCTGCAAATAACAATGCGTTAACACACGAGGCTTTAGTTACATTGAAAATCATTCGCCTCATCTCCATTAAAGCTAGGTGGGTCCTGAAAGTTTGTCGCACCAAAAAGAAGCCCATGGTTCTAAAATGGTTGTGAAGCACTGGGCTAGAGACACTTAGACCCTTTATCCATCTTGGTAAATTATCCCAATTACAAGTAACACAGTAAAACCGCATTCCTGATTTTATCCTCTCCAGCTCACTCTGGATATTTAAGCTGTGAAAAGTAGGCACAATTTGCTGATGGTAAACAGCTTCAAAATGAGGAATAACTGTAGGAATCAGATGTGGAAACACCAATTCTCAAAGCAATTTCCAATTTGTGAAGGACTTCACAGTGTAAAACTTCGAATGACAAGGAAATCCCACACCTCAGAATTACCGATCTCAAGATATTGGTAATTTTGCCTGACAGATAATCTCACCTGTATTCCCAAAAACCTCACAGTCAAGACACCTAATTTTAGGGTTTGTTGCCCTCAATGTCCCATGAGACACTTCACTGGTAATTCGTTGTAATACATTCAACAAATTTTTAGAGAGTGAGTAAATTCTAAAATAAAAGACTGAAAATAAAACAGAATATGTACAGGAGTACCTCACTTCAACTGTAAACCCTGATAAACCTTTATTCTGAATTAATATCCGAAACATACCTCTATCATTCATGGAAACTTTACCTGTTGAAGATCTTCTCAATTCAAACTCTCTTTATTTTGGTAAAATACCATAAAAGAAACAAAGATACAAGTTAAGCATAGCCCATGTCGATAAGGGGAGAGGGCTAGACATATGGTAAGACTTGACAATACAATTAAAAAGAGACAATCAATATAAAGTTTAAAATAGCGGACAATAAAAGTTTAAAAGAAATATCTTACAGTTGGAGCTTACATCAGAAGTTCTTTCAACCACGGAAAAGTTGATGTGCAAATTTGGCAGAGTCCCTTGTCTAAAGTGCATGTGCATTATAAGAAGATACAATCATAAGCAGCGCACAATTATATGAAAATCAATTACAAAACAGAATTCTAGGGTGTCCATTGAGTAAAAGCATCTTGGAGTTAGATGGCCAGAGAGATACTTAAGTAGGCACGGCATCACTGTTATAATTCTCGATAGTAGGCCGGGGAGCTGTCTGTGCCCTCCTTCTGATCGCCCATGAGTGGCCTAAAAATTTAGCAGTTGCGCACACGAAAAATGGTGTTGCATCAGATTTCAGTATGCGCATGGCCTCTCTAAAGTCTCTAATGCCAAGTTGCCTGCAAACAGGAGTCAGCCATTTACTCCTAGGTTTTACATATGCTGTGCAGGCAAAGAGGAAATGGCCGATGGTTTCGTGCGAGCAAGGGCAACAGGGACAGCCCTTTCGCTGTGCTCTATTGGCCAACCATGAGTTTGTGAACGCATTAACAGGCAGGCTACCATGCCTGAACTGGATGTATAGCTTCCTATCAGCCGGCACTTTAATTATATCAAGGTAGCTTTCAAGAGTGCGGCTGAATTTGAAGTCTCTGAAATTTTCGGATAATCTGCCCTGGGAGGCATCTATATATGCTTTGGACTCAACCCAATCCCAATATAGTGACTTAATCTGTTGTTTATTCTGAGTTGGAGGACAAACAATACTATGGCCAGGGAGGCCTTAGCTGGACAAGAGGCTTTTAACATATTTGATCCAGCCTATTTTGTTCACACTGTCTAAAGCACAGACCTCCTCAAAGGCCGCAGCGTAAGATGACAGTTCCGGAGTGGAAACCATCCGCTGCCAAAACAACAAAGGGCGGAGCTTCACTAGGTCAGTAACGGGTTTGATGCCCAAGTCGAGCAAAAGTGGGCAAAGGGGGGTGCTTTGCGGGAGAGAGGTCAGGTTTTTGAGGAACTTGTTATCCTGGGTTGTCAAGTCACTAGCTCTTTCCATACCCCACAGCTCAGCTCCGTAAAGAGCACTGCTCACAGCCTTGCAACTATAGAGTTTCAAAGCTGGTGCAATAGGCTTGGTGTAAGAAAGACGGTGCTCCTTACACAGAGCCCCAGTTACCTGGGAAAACTTAAGATAGGCCTTATTAAGATGATGCTTCCAGGCCATATCCTCCGATAGTTTAATTCCCAGGTAATCGAAGGAGCTCACTCTCTCTAGTGGAGTGCAACCCAGGAACAATTTTCCCTTAAAGGACTTATGGGGATTCAGTAACATGAGCTTAGTTTTGGATGTGTTGATTTCCAGGCCCCTCCTAATGCAGAAGAGCTGAATTGGTTTAAAGGTCTTTGCAAGCCCATTGGGGTCTTCGAGACGAGAAGGGTATCGTCTGTGAACAAAAGAGTGTTGATTCTCTGCTTAGCTAAGGAGGGGGCGCCCGCAGGGGTAGCTGATAAAAGCTCGACAAAACCGTTGATGTAAAGTGAGAATAGGGTTGGGGCCAGGACACAGCTTTGGCGGACCCCAAGCTGTACTCTAATGGGGTTGGTAACCTGTCCCTGGCTGCCCGATCTGACCATGGCAAAGTTCTCTTCATGAAGCCTGACAAGGAGTGTAAGAATACTCAACGGCATACCCATATCCCTGAGCACCCGCCATAATTTGTCCCTGGGACCGAGATCAAAGTTGGATTTCAAGTCTATGAATGCAATGTATAAGCTCCCTTTGCCCAGCAGAACTACCTTCCAATAGAGCATAAGGAGACGAAGGACCTGGTCGACTGTGCCGGTTCACCGTCTAAAGCCCACCTGGAGGGAAGAGAGGATGTCATTCTCCTCCATTCAACCCGTGATTTTCACTACTAGCGATCGACAGAGAACTTTCTGGACACAGTCGATGAGGCTAATCGGTCGATAATTGGAAGGGTTGGACCTGTTGCCCTTTTTAAAAATAGGGATCACTTCCGCCCCCTTCCAGGATTCTGGGATCCTCCCTCCACCCGCGATGCCATTAGCCAGGGTCAGGATGTATGTTGCCCAGTTTTCCCTATCGGAGCGGAAGAGGTCTCCTGGGATACCATCCAGCCCAGAGGCTTTAGCGGGTACAATTGCATCCAGAGAGGTCAGTATTTCCTCTCTGGTGAATAAGAGATCATGTGATAAATGGAGTGGTACAGGCACTACTAGATCATTGTCAAAGTTTTTAGGGATTGAGTACAGGGCCCCAAAGTGATCTTGCCACTCAATGGCTGGGATGTTATTGGCCAGGGGTGGGGACCTTTCATTGTTGCCCTTGCCCACGAGTATCCAAAACATCCTGGCGTCTGGGTGCAGGATGGATTCCCCAAGTTCTTCCCACCTCCTTTCATCCCATTCCCTCTTGGCCTTGTGCTGCACCAATTTATATTGGCCCCTCAGTTCCCGAATTAGCGGGATATCCTTTTTCCTTAGGGCTAGAGACAGATGTTTTTTCAGGGATCTACACTCTTTTGAGAACCATAGGGTCGTTTTGGTCGATTTCGCCTGGTTGGAGCAGACTTTGGATGAGGGAACAATGAAATTTCTCGCCAAGTGGTTAAAGAACGGGGAATGTAGAGCACTACAGCTAGTTGGTTTAATCGTGTCATTTGTCCGGGGAAACAGCACCCCTAGGTGAGTTTCAAGATCACTTTTTAAGATACTAAGTTTGCGTTCGTCAGCCAGGATTGTGGGCCATTTTAGCAGGCGTTTGTCATTTGAGGGAGTCACCTTCCTTGTGGCAAGGAAAGCGGGAGCTGACCTATTCTTTTCACCCCACAGATGCTCCATTGTCAAACTAAGGGGGTTGTGATCGCTCTCGCATGTCTGGGTTATCATCATGTCTAATACACTGAGCCACAGCGTAAGGTCCACAAGTATATAATCTATCCTGCTTGATCCATTTGGCCCAAAAAAGGCATTCCCCCTCTTTTGTCGGAAATGGTTCTTCCATTTACGGCCCGAAGACTGTGTGACAGGGTTAGGGAGTTCAGCTGGAGGGCTGCTTGTGTCCACTTCTTTACTGGAGGTAACTCCAAGGGAGGAGCCAACCACTTGTTATCCTCTTCATTAACTTCCAGGATGTCTTCCCAATCAAGGGGCTCGAAAGTTACATTGAAGTCACCTCCAACAATTAAAGGATAGGCAGCCTGCTTCGTGTCCAGTACCTCATCTAGGGCCTGCAGGGATGGTGATCTGCCTGCTCTTGGGCTCCTTGCATAGACATTAAAAATGTCAATGCACTTGCCCAGTGAGCCTTTGAGTCTAACCCAGAGGATATCGGAGTTGTTGGTAGGGAGCTCCTCAGAAGCACAAGTGAGTGTGATACTAATCAAGGTGAGGAGCCCTCCAGATGGGCATCCATGTTTGGAAGGGATTGCCGGTTTATGAAAAGTTACGAAGCCTGGGATAAAAATGGGGCTCAGGCTCCAAGTTTCCTGCAGGATACAGATCTCATGTGAGTTAATAAACTCGAGCCAATGCGGGAGATCTAGTTTCCCCCTTATGCCCGCCACGTTCCATGAGGCTATTTTTAGTTTTCTTACATCTATAGGAGGGGATGGGTTGGAAGTGGTAGGTATCGTAGCAGGTAGGACCATATGGCTGGGCAAGTAGGTACACCAAGGCCTATCATCAGCCTGAACCTCATCTCACAAATGTGTGGCAGAATGAGCGTGTAAAAGATGATGGATGCTATAAGGCACTGGCTCGTACTCGGCAGAGCAGCTTTCGAGGCCAGTATGCAACGAAGGGGAAGTAGCATTTTGAATGATGTTAGAAGGACGCACATGTTTCAATGGAAACTCTGGAGCCAGTCAATCATTCTGTGAAAGAGGCGAGAGTGGTGTGTCCTTGAGTGGCGCTGCTATGGTGTTAGAAGTAGGCACACAAGGAAAGATGTTCATTTTCAGTTGGATATTGGTATTGGTTGTGGGGCAAGATCTGGCTTCCAAGGCAACTAAATTATGTACTAGATTCTCACTTTTGAGGGTTAGTTCTACTGCGTCAACAGTGTTATTATTCGGGACGCATCTTCTTGCCCTCAAAATATCATCCCTAATCACTGATCGGCAGCACCTTACATGCCTGATCCAGTGAATGGCTTTGTTTTTAAGGGCTTCCCCGACTCATATTTGTAGTTGACTTTAGGGACATTAGTCATATAGATGATACACTGGGGGGGGGGCGTAGTGGGGGATTGGGCGGGGCCTAAGGAGTGGGAACACCTCACTGCAGCCTATGGTTTGATGGAATGGTTCTTTCATTGTAGCCGCCATAGGCCCAGTCATCCCTTTGTTGATTCCCCTGGAGCCAGCTAGAGATTTATCATGTGGGGCTAACTTATTACAGAGATCCCCTTCATGGCGACTAGGGTTACAGGTCAAAGGTACAGGGTTGATAATAGAAATGTTGCGTATTGTTGATAAGCCACTGGTGGTGGGATGGTTGGGTTTAGTGAACGTGACTAGACCCGGAGGACCCAGAGGTGGTGCTGTTTCCATACCGCTGCGATCTACAATTATGAGGTATAGTTTGGAAATAAGAGTGTTCATAGCCCCTACTATTTCTTTAAGGGCTATAATTTCCCTCTGAAGTTCGAGGTTGGTTTCTGATGTCCCGGTGTCTGCCACCCTACAGTCGACAGGGTGAGTGGTCATGTTCACCCCGCTAAATGCTGTGCCGACGGGACCCGTGTTCTCCCTGTGGATAGATGGATTTGGATTGGCTGTCTGTTCCGCGAGGGGTGCAATTCTGTTGCTCAAAATAAGGTCTGCGGGGATCCCACCTTGAGTTTCGCTATGATTACTCCTAGGGGCTAATAGGAGGTACATCATTGATATTATTGACTTTGAGATCTTCTGATGGCCGTTTGCTACTGGCAGCCTTTTTGAATAGGCTTAAAATACTGCCAGGGCCTGGGTTAGCGAGTGAAGTAACAGAGGGAATAGAACGTTGGGGGACCTTAGGGGAGGGTGCAGTTGCCGTGAGTAATCCTTCACAGTCATTCAACATGTTGTCTATTCGGTCTAACACACTTCCCCCACATCCACCATCTCTCTCTGACCCAAGACTAATATTCCGATCCCTTTTTTTAGTCTTTTTCTTTTGGGCACCTCCCAACCCTCCCTCAATCACTTTCCTTTTGCCCATTTGCACCCAACTGGTCAGTAAATACTGAAAAAGCTGTGTGGGGCTGGGTGGAATCAAGCCACAGTACCTTAATGTGAAGAAGATTCCGTAGCCCAGGAACCTTAGGTGCAGACTGGCTCCCCCACGCTGCGGGAGCCCTAGACGCCCTTTAAGCACCTCCTGGCGCAACCGGAATGGCGTTGGTGGTGTGGGCCACTGTGCAGGCTGGGGCGTGCAGTCCGGCTCCCCCACGGCTCGAAGGGCAACAGGTGAGCGAGCTCCCGTGCTGCGGGAGCCCTAGACGCCCTTTAAGCGCCTCCTGGCGCAACCGGAATGGCGTTGGCGGTGCGGGCCGCTGTGCAGGCAGGGGCGTGCAGTCTGGCTCCCCCACGGCTCGAAGGGCAACAAGTGAGTGAGCCCCCACGCTGCGGGAGCCCTAGATGCCCTTTAACCCCTTCGCTGCTAGGCCTTTTCCCCCCCTGTGCTAAGCCTTTTTTTGGCTATTTGGGGTAGTGCACGCTAAGACCCCTGTAACTTTTTGACCACATAAGGTATCCACGCCAAATTTGCGTCCTTTTCTTCCAACATCATGGGGATTGTAAAGGTACCCAAGGTTTGTGGATTCCCCTGGAGGGGTCCCAGAAATTAGCCAAAATACAGATACATTTTGTTTTTTTTGGGAAAAATGGGAAAAAAGGGCTGCAAATGAAAGCGTCTGGATTTTTCCCTGCAAATGGTATCAAAAAAGGGTTTGTGGGGCTGAAATCACCATTTTCCCAGCTTTTAGGGAATGACAGACTTTTGTCAGAAAACCAACATTTTTTACACAGTTTTGGCATTTTTCTGGGACATAGCCTATTTTTGCTATTTTTTGTGGTTTCAACCTCCTTCCAGTTAATGGTAGAAATGGGTATGAAAGCAATAATGGATCCTGCAAAGCTATACATTTTAGAAAATTAGACAAAATTCTGAATTCAGCAAGGGGTCATTTGTGTAGATCCATCAAGGTTTCTTTATAGAAACTAACAGTTAAATATAGGAAAAATTGAAAATTAGTTGACAAAAACAAGCATTTTTTGTCGATGTTTTCACCTGTAACTTCTTCTAATTATGACAGCTCTTTGAAAGAAATATACTGTTACATCCGCTGGACCTTACTGGTTGTGGGGATATATAGGACTTGTAGGTTCACCAAGAACCCGACGAACCCAGAGTCAAAAACTGAGCAGCAATTTGCAATGGCTTTTTATTATGTACCGGGTATATAGCAATTATTGTGGGAAAATGTATACATGGAAAAATTGGTATGAAAGACACCTATGTATTTCTGAAATGGGAACAAAATATAGAGTTTAGAAACAGTAGATATTTGCACATTTCCAAAATTGGGAATACTCATACTAGCATGAGAATTATTGGTCATTTTTTAAAATGACTTCTTTTTACACAATGTCTTTCATTTGGAAGGCAGAAATGCATCGAAAGTCAATAGGTAATAACAGTTGCTTTACAAATATGAATTACCCTAAGTCTCCCGATAAAAATGGTACCTCACTTGTGTGGGTAGGCATAGTGTCCACGACAGGAAATGGCTCAAAACCCAACGTGAACACACCACATTTTCACAATGAAAAATTACCCTTTTTTTGCAAAGTGCCTAGCTGTAGTTTTTGAACCCTAGCTCTGCCGGCACCTAGGGAAACCTAGCAAACCTATACATTTTTGAAAACTAGACACCCAGGGGAATCCAGGATGGGGTGACTTGACTACCTCCCACCAGGTTCTGTTACCCAGAATCCCTAGCAAACCTAAAAAAGTGGCAAAAAATCACATTTTCCCCACATTTCTGTGGTGGAAAGTTCTGGAATCTGCGTGGATCCACAAATTTACACCCACCCCGCATTCCCCAAAGTCTTCCGAGAAAAATGGTACCTCACTTGTGTGGGTCGGCCTAGTGCCCGCGACAGGAAACGGTGCAAAACGCAACGTGGACACACCTCAATTTTGCAGTGAAAATGACCCTTTTTTGGCAAAGTGCCTAGCTGTAGTTTTTGAACCATAGCTCTGCTGGCACCTAGGAAAACCTAGCAAACCTATACATTTTTGAAAACTAGGCACCCAGGGAAATCCAGGATGGGGTGACTTGACTGCCTCCCACCAGGTTCTGTTACCCAGAATCCCTTGCAAACCTAAAAAATTGGCAAAAAACCACATTTTCCCCACATTTCTGTGGTGGAAAGTTCTGGAATCTGCGTGGATCCACAAATTTCCACCCACCCCGCGTTCCCCAAAGTCTTCCGAGAAAAATGGTTCCTCACTTGTGTGGGTCAGCCTAGTGCCCGCGACAGGAAACGGCGCAAAACACAACGTGGACACACCTCAATTTCGCAGTGAAAAATGACCCTTTTTTGGCAAAGTGCCTAGCTGTAGTTTTTGAACCATAGCTCTGCCGGCACCTAGGGAAACCTAGCAAACCTATACATTTTTGAAAACTAGACACCCAGGGGAATCCAGGATGGGGTGACTTGACTGCCTCCCACCAGGTTCTGTTACCCAGAATCCCTTGCAAACCTAAAAATTGGCAAAAAACACATTTTCCCCACATTTCTGTGGTGGAAAGTTCGGGAATCTGCGTGGATCCACAAATTTACACCCACCCCGCGTTCCCCAAAGTGTTATGAGAAAAATGGTACCTCACTTGTGTGAGTCGACCTAGTGCCCGCGACAGGAAACGGCGCAAAATGCAACGTGGACACACCTCAATTTCACAGTGAAAAATGACCCTATTTTGGTAAAGTGCCTAGCTGTAGTTTTTGAACCCTAGCTCTGCCGGCACCTAAGGAAACCTACCAAACCCACACATTTCTGAAAACTAGACACCCAGGGGATTCCAGGGAGGTATGGCTTGCGTGGATCCCCCAACGTTTCCTTACCCAGAATCCCCTGCAAACCTCAATTTTAGCTGAGAAATTCACTTTTTTCACCCATTTTTGTGTGGGAAAGTTGTGGCATCACCGGGCTGACACAAATTTCCTACCACCCAGCGTTTCCCCGGGTCTCCCGATAAAAATGGTGCCTCACTTGTGTGGGAGGCCCAAGTACCCGCGACAGGCAAGGGCCCAAAACGTAGTGAGGCGACATCAAAATTGCCTATCTCAAAACGACCTGGTTTTGCAAGGGGGTCACGTGGGTTTTGGCCTCGTGCTTAGCGGCCATCTAGGAAACCTACCAAACCCACACATTTCTGAATACTAGACAGCTGGGGCTTCCAGGAGGTATGGCTTGCGTGGATCCCCCAACATTTCCTTACCAGAATCCCTGCAAACCTCAAATTTAGCTGAAAAATCACTTTTTTCACACATTTTGTGTGGGAAAGTTGTGGCATCTCCGGGCTGACACAAATTTCCTACCACCCAGCGTGCCTCCAGCGCTCCCGATAAAAATGGTGCCTCACTCGTGTGGGAGGCCCAAGTATCCGCGACAGGGAAGGGCCCAAAACATTTTTTGATAGGCAATTTTGATGTTGCCTCACTACGTTTTGGGCCCTTGCCTGTCGCGGGTACTTGGGCCTCCCACACAAGTGAGGCACCATTTTTATAGGGAGACCCGGGGGAACGCTGGGTGGTAGGAAATTTGTGTGAGCCCGGTGATACCACAACTTTCCCACACAAAAATGTGTGAAAAAAGTGATTTGTTCAGCTAAAATTGAGGTTTGCAGGGGATTCTGGGTAAGGAAACGTTGGGGGATCCACGCAAGCCATACCTCCTGAAGCCCCCGGGTGTCTAGTTTTCAGAAATGTGTGGGTTTGGTAGGTTTCCTAGATGGCTGCCAAGCACGGGACCAAAACCCAGGTGACTCCCCTGCAAAACCAGGTAGTTTTGAGATAATTAGTTGTTTATTTCTGCAGCGTGAAAATTTTGGCACAATATTGCAAGGAAAATGTGACAGACATTTTGAGGTTTGCAGGACATTGTGGATAAAATAACTTGTTGGGATTCACAAGAGAGACATCACCATGTACTCCCATGGGTTTACGACAATATCTACAGTTGGTAGGTTATTCTTAGATGGAATGTACACCTTGGCAGAGAGACTAAAAAGACAAAGATTCCTGCACAGCCATCTATTCCTCAAACACACACACATACTGGTTGGATTTGGCACGAGGGCGAGTGATGGTTCAGTATATAAAATTTTATTAACAAGAGATTTCACAAAAATGAAATGCACTGTCAATAATTAAATGGACAAAAAACTGAACCAGTGACTCGCAGCTCGTGAGCTGTAAAGCCACGACAAGGCACCAACCTCTTTACAGGCCATTCATACACCTTTCATACGTGTGACACATACAAAACCATTCACACCGCCAGCCGCGGGCCCATCACATTGGCTTTACAGGCCATTCACACACCTTTCATACGTAATACACACAAGACCATTCACACCACCAGGCACGAAACCAACATATTACAACATTCACAAAAAGGGACAAGGTACACCCTGCTTCAGAAAGACAAAAAAGACAAATATTACTGCACAGCCATCTAATCCTCAAGCACACACACATACTGGTTGGATTTGGCATGAGGGTGAGTGATGGTTCAGTATATACAATTGTATTAGCAAGTCATTTCACAAAAATGAAATTCACTGTTAATAATTGAAAGGACGAGAAACTGAATCATTGACTCACAGCTCGTGAGCTGTAAAGCCACGACAAGGCACCAACCTCTTTACAGGCCATTCATACACCTTTCATACGTGTGACACATACAAAACCATTCACACCGCCAGCCGCGGGCTCATCACATTACAACACTCACACCAGGAGACAGCGCCATTCAAGGGCCCATCACTTTCACACACCCACATTCCTGACACAGCAACCACACAAGCTGATGGATTGCGTGGAGTGGCGCTCAGCTAGCAGTGTGTGTAATGACCAGCAGCAAGTCACTACTCCCACACCGCCAGCCGAGCGCCAGTCCACGCACACCGCCAGCCAAGCACCAGTCCACGCACACCGCCAGCCAAGCGCCAGTTCACGCACACCGCCAGCCAAGCGCCGGTCCACGCACACAGCCAGCCAAGCGCCAGTCCATGCACACTGCCAGCCAAGCGCCAATCCACGCACACCGCCAGCCAAGCGCCAATCCACGCACACCGCCAGCCAAGCGCCAGTCCACGCACACCGCCAGCCAAGTGCCAGTCCACGCACACCGCCAGCCAAGCGCCAGTCCACGCACACCACCAGCCAAGCGCCAGTCCACGCACAACGCCAGCCAAGCGCCAGTCCACACACACCGCCAGCCAAGCGCCAGTCCACGCACACCACCAGCCAAGTGCCAGCCTACACACACCGCCATAACATTTAGGATTTTTTTCTACAAAAAAGAAAACACAAACAAATTGAAAATAGATACAAATCTGCTAACACAAAATCTGAAACTAAATACATTGCACTAATGCCAACCTTGAAACAGAATAAAATTTTTTAAACAATACAGACCAGGCAGTTCACTTTACCACTCATGGATGCTCCCAAAAATTCTTTTGCGTGTGGTACGCTCCAAAACAAGCAGGCACACACAGCCCAGGGTTAGAAGGACACTCGGGGCAGTACATACGAGTCTCCTTCCGCGTACCTCTTCGCCAACAGACTCTACATCTCCTAGTGGGAAAGTCTTTCGAGGGTGTGGGAGAAATGTAATCAGGAAAGTGGCGATCTTTCAATCGAGCCACATCCTCCACCACTCCAATTCTAGGAACACTTGCCTGTTCCACAACAACAAGGCTGCCTATCACAGACTGCTGAAACTGGACAAAAGTCAACTTTGACGCAGGAGAACACTCCTTGAACACAACAAAAGCATTGAAAGTTGCTAAATTGAAGAGATGGATGGCCAACTTCTTATACCAAACGTAAGCCTTACGAATAGCAGTGTAAGGTTCCAACCTCTGATCTACTCTGTCAACACCACCCATGTGCTTATTGTGGTCTAAAATGCACACAGGTTTGCGCACTTCAGCAATCTGACCCCAAACAGCCACAGGTGAAGTACTCTCATCATGGATGGTAGTCAGCATGTACACATCCTTCCTGTCCACAAATTTCACAGCTAGTAGTTTATCACTACGCAAGGAACTGCACTGTCCCCTCTGAAGTTTTTTGCAAACAAGCTCTTTTGGATAACCTTTACGGTTAGAGCGGATTGTGCCACAAGCAAAAGTGTCCACTTTGAACAATTCCTTAAACAAGTGCACAGCAGTGTAGAAGTTATCAAGGTACAAATGGTGGCCTCTGTTAAACAGTCCTCTAGCAAGATCCCACACAATTTTCTCTGAAACTCCAAAAGTGGACGGACAACCAGGGGGTCAATAGTGGAATCCCTACCAGTGTACACACGGAAATTAAAAACATATCCTGTCCTACTCTCAGACAACATATACAGCTTAATTCCATAGCGTGCCCTCTTGCTAGGGATGTACTGCCTAAAAACCAAACGGCCCTTGAACAAGACCAAAGACTCATCAATAGATATTTCTTTCCCTGGAGTATAGATCTCTGAAAATCGATCTACAAAGTGATCAAGAACAGGCCGAATCTTAAAAAGACGGTCACACTCAGGGTGATCTCGTGGCAACGCCAAAGAATTATCAACAAAATGCAGCATCCGTAGCAAAATAAATACCGATCACGAGTCATAACTGCAGGAAATATGGCCGTTGCCATCAAGGGACTGGTAGACCAATATGAAGCCATGGACGGCTTCCTTATCAAACCCATCAATAAAGTCAAACCCAAAAACTTCTTCATCTCTTCCAGATTTGTGGGAGTCCACCGGGTAGCTCTAGAGTGGGGCCTAAGTTTGTCACTGTTGTCCCTCAAAAACTGTTCAGCATACAAATTAGTCTGCTCAACAATCTCACCCAAAAATACATCATCCATAAACAACTGAAAGAACTGTATAGGCAAAAAATGTTCACAATCCACTCTACACCCTGCATCACCACTAAAGGCAGGCAACTCCGGCTGCACCATGTTTGGATCAACCCAGAGTGCAGCACTCCCAGTAGGAAGCCTAGCAGCCTCAGGCTGCAATCCAGATGCCTCGTGCACCATCGGCACAGCAGTATCCTCCTCTAAAACAGGCACTTCATCCGCACTGAGAGTAGCTTCATCCACACCAAGAGTAGCTTCATCTGCACTGAGAGTACCTTCATCATCCGATGATTCGATGTGGAGAGAAAACTCACTGCCTGAATCTTCCCCTCCCTCTTCTCCCTCAGACGCACTGTCAGTCTCATAATCCTGCTCAGAGGAAAGATTCAAGAAGCATACCAACCACCTGCTGAGCAGTCATTCTACGGCTAGCCATAATGCTTACTAATAAAGGTAACTTGTCAAACAAGTCAGCAACAACAAACACTTTGTAAAATAAGTAATAAACAAAATGCACCTTTATCAGAAATACCTATATACTCCAAAACGATACCACTCACTTGCCAGAAGCAGCTAAACTCACCACCACCTACTCTGCACAGACACAGTATGGATCAACAATATCCCACTAAAAAGAAAGAGAAAAGAAAATTACACATAAGACAATGCAAAACACATCGCAAAGAATTTCATGCTCAAAACACTAACTAAATATGCTGCCATTATGACACCACTTACAAAAAAATTCATTCATACATGACAATAATACTCATTTGGAGTAAATAAAACAAAAATGTTTTTCTTACCAAAAATGCAACTACGCAAAACTGCAGAACAACCACTGTCGAAACCGCAAACAGGAATCAAAAGCTTTACACTAAAATAAAAAGGAGAAAAAAACATTACAATCACATATGCAAATAATGCACCAGTCCACACACAATCCACCAGCCAAGCTAAGGGGTAGGTGGGCCTAAGAGTATAAATAAAATATTCACCCCCGTAAAGGGAGCAACCCTTGCCCTTGAGGCCACTCCCCAACACAAAAATTTAAAAACCCTGGTGTCTAGTGGCTTCTGCCCCCTTGGGGGCAGATGGGCCTAAAAACATACTGCTATTCTGTCACCCAAAGAGGGCAGAAATGGCCACAATCATCCTCCCATAAAGGGAGCGACCCTTGTCCAAGGGGCCGCTCCCAACATAAAAACCCTGGTGGCCTAGTGGCCCTACAAAAAACAAATCAGCCGATCTGCCCCTCAGGGTGGCAGAAACGGCCAAATGAATGCTCTCCCAAAGGGGAGCAACCCTTGCCCAAGGGGCCACTCCCCACAAACAAATCCCTGGTGGTCTAGTGGGCCCAATTTTAAAAAACATGGCGAGATCTGCCCACCAGACACAGCCACAAACATTGCCCCCAAAGGAGAGCGACCCTGACCAAGAGGTCACTCTCCGCAAATAAATCCCTGGTGGTCTAGTGGGCCAAATATAAAAAAAATGGCGAAATCTGCCCCCCCCATGGGGGCAGACAGCCACAAACAATGCCCCCAAGGGGGAGCGACCCTTGCCCAAGGGGCCACTCCCCACAAATAAAAAATCCCTGGTGGCCTACTGGCCATACAAAAAAAAAATCAGCCGATCTGCCCACCCAGGGGGGCAGAAACGGCCAAATTAATGCTCCCCAAAGGGGAGCGACCCTTGCCCAAGGGGCCACTCCCCACAAACAAATCCCTGGTGGTCTAGTGGGCCTAATTTTTAAAAAAACATGGCGATCTGGCCCCCTGGGGGGCAGACACAGCCACAAATATTGCCCCCAAAGGAGAACGACCCTTGCCCAAGGGGTCACTCTCCACAAATAAATCCCTGGTGGTCTAGTGGGCACTATATCAAAAAAAATGAGGAGATCTGCCCCCCCCATGGGGGCAGACAGCCACAAACAAATATTGCCCCCAAAGGGAGTGACCCTTGCCCAAGGTGCGGCTCCCCACACAAAACGGACTCTTGGTCCAATGGGCCAATTTTTTTTTAAATTATGCAAAAATCTGCCCCCCCAGGGGGCAGACAAAGTTATTTTAATATGCCCCCAATAAGGGGAGCGACCCTTGCCTAAGGGGCCGCTCCCCGCACGCAGTATTGCCTTTAAGACCCTTCATTTTGGCTGGATCTAGCTGTTTTATATGTCCATGTGATTTGTTGCAATTAGTCTGTTAAAAGGCTCATTTCAGTCGGATTTGATGACTTTAGGCTTTGTAGAGGTTTAATGTTTCTAACTGGCTTCAATCTTTTTACCGAATTTTGCTTCATTCAAAACAGTTAAATTAATTAAGCTGGATAACTGAATAGCTGTATCCCCATTTCGAGATTTACTGTGCCCCACTGTGTTGCAGTAATGAATTGTGAATCAATTACCAGTTTACTAGAGTGTCCTAGTGCATTATATATCACATAGTCATAGTTTCACTGTAATTTAGCACCATAATTTGCCACTTCTCAGAGGTTGACATAAGCATGTCCTATGCTCAACCCTTTAGGCATTTAAAGTGGTTTTGTAAAAAGAAAGTTTAATGTCCGCTGAGGGAAGAGCAGACTAATGGAGGGTTCCATCTCAACACTCAGCACTCCAGCCCATTCATATCCCTTCTTTTCTCTAATCAAGCATCTTCTAAGCTTCCTGATGAATCTGAGGAAGAGTGGGTGAAGGATGTGTAGAGATATCAGAAGGGATTCTGATCTCCCCCAAACTACTGCTACATCAGCTTTGCAGTGGGTAAACATTTGCAGCCTGTTGCATTTTTTAAAAAGGCAGTTGAGTAGTGTAGCAGTCTTTTGGAGGTCAAGTTCCAGATGGAAGTGAGTTCTCCACCAGAACCATCAAATCTGTGGAAGTCAAACAACCATCCTCTTCAACTAATGGCTGGGCAAAAAAATCATTATCAGTTTTATCTCTCAAGCATGAGTGACATACATCTGCAGAAGTACATGAGCAGAGTCTCAATCCCGCTCAGCCAGACAGTGCCACTCGGGAGCTTCCAACATCCTCGCTAAGGGTAAAATCTTTGGTATTCCTCTCAGGCAGGTCTTTAACAAACAGGAACAGGAGAAGAAGAAAAAGTTGCTGATGGGCTGACTCCGATGTTTTTGATCAGCTAAGGGTAGCACTAATGATGCACCAGTATTGATAGCAAACAATGTATTGTGGGCATGTTTCAATTTGTGTTATTATTATTACAAAAAATTCATGGGATGTGTAGGAAAGTTTCCACTTCTAAACAAAAAAATAAATACAAGGTTCCCTCTCTGCCCAAGAGCACTGAATTTAATGTAGGAGAGATTAGTGGGTGTCATCCCTTGATGCTGCTGCGAGACTCCAAAATATTTATATAGCTGCCCACCAGGGCCTGTGCAAAGGTGATGCAGGAAGGCTACCCATCAAGACTGCAGAGGAGTCACCCCAATATGGCACTCCTCCATCTCATGGTAAACCAGGAACGTCCCAGAGGAGATCCATCTCTACAGTCCAAGGTTCCTCGGTATCAGGAGCTCCATATACTTTTGCCAAAAAAGCAAAAATTCAAAACAGTTTAAAATGAAAAAAAAAAAAATCCCTGGCGCTAGTGGGCATTCCTGCTGCACGATCGCACGATCGTGCAGCAGGAATGCACAAAAGAGGCATTGGGGGAAAGAAAAACCCTTTCCTTTCCCCTGATGCCTCTTTTGTTTGAAAACCCCCCTCCCCAGAGCCAAAACTCACCTCTTTCTTCCCCGACGCGCTGAAAGCAAATGGCTTCCAGCGCATCGGGGAAGAAAAGGAAACCTCCAATGACGTCAGCGCGCCTTGCGCGCTGACGTCATTGATGACGTGTACGGGGGGCGGGGGTAGGCAGGGGAAGGGCTTCCCCTGCCTTCCCCGGTAAAAATACCCAGATCGGCGTCCCACGGGGGGAGCGCCAGCGCTTCCCCCGTGGGTGGGTGCCATGACGAGCTGAACTCGTCATGAGCACACGCCCACAGTGTGCCATGACGAGTCCAGCTCGTCATGAGCACCGAAGGGGTTAAGCGCCTCCTGGCGCAACCGGAATGGCGTTGGCGGTGCGGGCCGCTGTGCAGGCTGGGGCGTGCAGTCCGGCTCCCCCACGGCTCGAAGGGCAACAGGTGAGCGAACTTCTCATGGTTAAAGAAATTCTATGAAATATTTCAGAGGCATTTATCCCAGAAAGGCTGAATATGCATGTTTACGTCAGAAAATTGTTTACATTTACAAGCCCAGGCCCAGATTTACTAAGGGGTGCGCCACTTTTTTGGCTCAGCCACAATGCAAAGTGTATTTCAGGATTTACAAAACCACTCAGATCTCCATTTGTGTGGCTTTGCAAAAAAAAAAAAGTTACATGTTCGAAGCTCATAGTGTTGCCTTGCTTTACTCTACGTTGGGGCGGCGTTACATGGCTGGAGCATGGGGACTCCCATGCATCTAGCCACATATTTTGATGCAAACCCAGATTTACGAAAGTCTGTAAACCATGTGCCAAAATTGTGCACCTACCCGAGTCTGGTGTAAAGAGGAGAAATATGTTTATTTCTCCTTGTTACTTCCTTCTTGCATGTGTGCTGTATCCTGCAGCACACATACATAGAGGATTAAGCCTCTAAGAAAAGTATTTGTGCAGGCAGGTATCTTTTCCTGCACAAAAACTATTCTGACCTCAGCACAGGCACCCTTTCATAGTGGCACAAAGGTGCCTGCATTGGCCATTGAAAGGAGAGAGAGCAGAAGTGTGCCATATCTTACTAAATATGATGTATTTCTGCTCTCTCTCATTCAAGCAATGCAGTGTAGCAAGTTACCTTGCTGTGTTGCGTTGTGTGAAAGTTTAGTATATCTGTGCCCTAGTCTGCTTACTTTACAGCCCAGATTTACTATCCTTTCATGCCTGCTTTGGGTGAAAGGGAGAAAGCAGTATTGCACCATATCTACCAAGATATGGCGCACCTCTGCTCTGTCATAGCGCTGGTGCACTTCAGGCAGCCTAACGCCAATGCAGGCACCTTTGCATGATGGCGCAAAGTTGCCTGCGTTACAGGCAGTGCAAGAGTGCCTGTGTTACAGGCAGGATTGTTTTGTGCAAGCAGTTCTGGAAAACTATGGCCCAATATGGGTTCTAACCTTGGGGATTAAAAACGGATTTTAAATTGAACAGATGAATTACCTTTTTAAGTAAAAGGAGAGTCCACTCACTTCTAGAAAGTAACAATACGTAAATCATTGTAAGGTCACTGATTGGCGGAACGGTAGGCCTGGGAAACACTGAACTACAAAACAAATTAAATTGGACAAATCATTGCTGGTCAGAATTGCAATTACCCAGCCTTCTGCTTGATAACCGAAGTTTTTTATGATGTAATTTTAACTCCATTCTTAAATTTATGACTTGCTGGTCAAATCAGACAAATATGCACCGTTGGAATTAGGTATTATACTCACATGGTAACTTAGTTAACGTGATTTTAATCTCTTCTTTTATTAGTAATAGATTCATATGGGAAAATTGTTATGGTTTTAATTAACTAAACAAATACATTTCAATTTCACGTTCCTCTTTCCATGTGTGCTGCATTTTGCAGCACACACTGAAAGAGGAAGTAACATGGAGAAATTAAGATATTTCTCCTCATTACGACCCAGGTTTACTGCCTTTAGGCAATCTGGCTACTAGCATCTTGTGTCTTGGCTGCACCAGAAATTGGGGCAACCACGATACAAACTGTTAGTAAATCTGGGCCACGTGCTTTTAAAAACACACACTCTGGGAGATCATGCTGCATCCTCAAGAGTTCGGACCTAAAATTGCCTTTAGTTTCATCTGATTTTGACCACTTTTATTACTGCTTCAGTCATTTGTATATTTTAAAATATTTATCTTGCTTCTTTAATCTGTGTTGCATGCATAATGACACTAATGCATAATGGCACATAAAGACATGCATCATGAAACTCCTGGCTTTACTGAGAATTGAATATTAATCTCATATTTCTGTCTTGCTTACCCAAGTCAATTCTTTCAATAAGTATTACATCCCAAGGTAAGAAAAGAGAACAATTGAACTACACATATATATTCTTCCACACCTAATAAACGTGGCACACAAACTGGGTGGAAACATGAAGGGGCTTATTACGATGTCGGTCAGAGTTATGTTATGTTATGTTATATACACTTATAGCGCGCACAGATACTCAGCAGAGTGTCCCGGCGCGTACTTGAGAAAAGAAACAGAGGCCAGAGCGTCAGCTAGAAGAGAAGAGTTTTTAGCTTTTTCTTAAAGATCGCCGGGTCCTGGATGCCACGCAGCTCTAAGGGCAGAGCATTCCATGCTAAGGCAGCTTTCCGCACAAAGGAGCTCCCTCCAAGCCTTTGGCGGTTGAACCTAGGGGTCTGCATTAAAAGTTGGGAGGAGGAACGCAACTGTCTTACTGGAGTATAAAAAGCAAATCTCTTCTGTAGATAAATAGGACCCAGGCCATAGAGAGCTCTATGGGCAATGGTCAAAGTTTTAAATTTTATTCGAGACTCAACAGGGAGCCAGTGCAAAGAGCGCAAATGAGCGCGTACACTACACCTGCCAGACAGACCCAGCAGTAGTCTGGCAGCAGAGTTTTGAACTACCTGCATTTTATTCAAGAGGTAGCCAGGGATGCCCACATAAAGTGCGTTGGCAAAATCCAGGCGGGACAAAATCAAGGCACGAACAACAGTTTCTTTGGCTGGTCTAGGAAGGAGAGGGAGAAACTTCCTCAAAGCTTTCAGGGTGCCAAAGCAAGTCCCAGCCAACTTTTTAACCTGAGATGAAAAGGTCAGGTTCTCATTAAACCAGACCCCCAGATTTTTTGCGGCATTTCCCCCTGCACTAGGCAGGGGAAAGCCATGGGGCCATAGCCTCTCTCTGAAATTGGCAGGAAATGTGCCATACAAGAGGACCTCCGACTTCTCTTCATTGCACTTCAGCTGTGCCTGAGCAAGCCAATGAAAAACAGAAGCCAGACAGTGCTGAGCAGAGAGGACTGAATCATCGTCCCTTCCCCACGAAAACAGGAGCTGCCTCCGACCGGCACTGTCTTGGTCTCGCGACCGACCGACTGACCTTTTTCTGATGAAATTTGTAGAAGTGGGCAATAAATTCCACTCGTCAGCGGAGTTCTGGCCAAATTCCATCAACCACCGCGTGATGGAGTTTTTTCTCATGCAAGGTCTGAACATTAAATTCCTTGAGGAAATATGGCACTTTAATATCCAAGGTTTTCTCATGAGAGATGCTGTAGGCTAGAGACTGAGAAATCAGCAAGGCAGCAAACAGTGCTTAACAATGTGCTGTCCAGTCTGTGTCTTTTCTCATAAAAAAGACACATACTTTAATACATACAGAACTAAATGCTATGCAGAAATTAACAAATATATAGAAAATGGCACTTGAAAATATCTACGATGATACCCTCTAACAGGCCATATAACGCACGGTGGGGGCACAACAAAGAAAGATTACAAAGGTGACGCACTAGTAAGCCCTAACCCCTAAAATTACAATTCACACTGTAGGCCTTCCTGCTGCACTACCCTACGGCAAAAGAAAACCGCAGGAATGCACTGTAGCTATCAGATATGGTGCATTTCTGTCCTTTTCCCCTGGCACACAATGAGCTGCCATGTGCCAACGCAGGCACCTTTGCGCCATGGTGCAAGGGTGCCTGCGTTGCAGGCATGATTGTTTTGTGCAGGAAGGGCCTGCAATGCACAAGAGGCTTTTTTCTCTTTCTATGTGTAGAATGCAGCACACATAGAAAAAGGAAAACAAGGACAAAAAAAAGGTATTTCTCCTCGCTGTGCCTCCCTTATGCCTCCCTGGGTTTTGTGGCACTGCCTCAGGGTTACAATTCCTTGTAAATATGGGCCAGTGTCAAAAAGCCATGGGTGTTGCTGGGAACGCCCACAGCAACACCCATTGCACGCCCTTTTAATGCAGAAAACTGCATTAAAGGGAACGATATTTACAAGGCCGCATTAAGTCACGCAAAGTGGCTTAGTGCTGCCTGGTAAATATGGAGCAGACCCTGGCGCCACTGGAGCATCATAAAAAGTGATGCTCCGGTGTCGCTACCTCATTGTAAATGATGCGCCATGTGTGCAACACATCATGAGGAGTATGCTAATAAAAAGTCAGGCAGACTAGCGTTGTCAGGGTGTCACCATAGTACTTAAAAAGAAAAACATCAGCCCTTTAAACATAATGCCTTTCAACATTGAAAAACTTTCAAGATGATACCACAAAACACACACTAATTTTCCCATTCATTGGCAACAAAAAAAGGTGCGGATTTTAACATTCATTGGTGCATGTCAAAAAAGTTTTAAAAATGTTGAGTGCCTCAGTGTCAATTGTATTTTTATATTTACACAGTTGTCTACCAAACTCAGAGAATCTAGCAGTAAAGGCCAAGACACCAAAGAATCCTTAGACAAAGGTTCCAGCTCCTAAATCCTCAAAAGCCAATATAAACTCTCCAAGAGTCACACTTCCTCTGACCCAGGTGATTTGGGGTGTGAAAATTGAAATTTACATGGGACTCCTTGTTAGGAGCCTGCTGTTGTCATGGCAGCCACCACAAGCTCACGAGAACACTCCTGGTAATGAGACTGCCCTCCTTTGTGGAATTCATGATGGGGCACTGCCCTCCTTTAGACACTACCAGGACAAATATGCATTTTTTGGCCCACTGTTGTGGCTCCCTGTGCTTTCAGGCACTGATCAAGTCCGTGTGGAAGCCCAAGCCTGTGTGGGTAAGCTGGAACCCCAACCTCCCCAGTACTCACTCCATGGGTGCTGGGCAGGGAAGTGTCAAGTCCCCACTGCCCTTGTTGCTGTTCTCCAGAGGTATATACGAAGTAGAAAACTACAAGCACAGTGCACTCTCTTCACAGACTGATCTCCAGTAGCACAGCCCTACCAGGGGTTAACTATATAAAACTTTCTTCAGCATGGCAGCCTAAAAAGAGGCACTCACAAGTGGTGTGATTAAATCAGAACATCTTTGGCCCAAAGAGTCCAAGTTTGTTGGGGCTTGTCTTTTGTCATTCCTGGTGCTGTGTTTCAGCTACCAGCCATATGGGTTTCAGCTACACTGGCCTCTAAAAGTTTGCTAATTTTCTTGGACTTTATTGTACACTGCCATCTTTTCATTGAGGGAGAGCATTAGAAGCAAAAAACAATTGATGGACGGAATGCAGAAACAATGTCAAACAATCACCCCCAGTACAGAGATCTGGGCCTGAATCGATCTTTTTTTTGGGTGTTCAGACAAAATCGACTGACACAAATATCGAGTTGGAAATATCGTGACACAGAAATATCGTGAGCAAGAATATTGTGGACAAGAATATCGATTTTAAGGTAAGTAATATGGATGTTAAAAATATTGGGGCTGATTATGATGTCGGGCGGACCGTAGCCGACGACTGTTGGTTGTGTTCCATCCAACATCTGCCCCTGCGGTCCGCCCGCCGCAACACGATGCGGCGGGAGGAGGCCTCGGGTGAAGGGACTGTCCGCTTCTGTTCCAACAGGCTCAAGGAGCCTGTCGGAGCATCGGAAAAGCTCATGATCCCTTAATGACGGCGGAGCCAGCCTCAGCTCCGCCGTCAGAATTATGATGTCTTTTCAGACAGCCTTTCCATGTCGGCCTTTCATACATGGAAAGGCTGTCGGAAAATGACTTTGGGGGCCCTCTTGCCCCCTGCTTCCAGAGGAGTCTAGGAAAACCGTAGTCCAGGCCTTGGTGGTATCAAGGCTGGACTACGGCAACTCCCTCTACCTGGGCTCCCCTAAATATGTCACGAACAGACTGCAGGTCGTACAAAATGCAGCTGCCCGACTGCTGCTGAATATACCAAGACACCACTCAGCTAGACCTGCACTCAGAGAGCTTCACTGGCTTCCGGTCCAAGCCAGAATTCAATTCAAGTCCTTAAGCCTAGCCCACAGAGCCATGTATGGGAGAGGACCCGCCCTGATTCAAAAATTGGTCTCACACTATTCCCCTGTCGACAACTCAGGTCAAGTTCCAACTTCCTGATGAACTCCACCACTATTAAGAGAGCCAGATGGGGTGGAAGGTCATTTGCCCATCTGGTGCCAAAACTTTGGAATAGTATGGACCCGGAACTCCGACTAATTGACAATGAAGTGGCATTTAAAAAAGACTGAAAACGTGGCTCTTTCCTTAAACCCAAGTGCTAAACAGTCTCCTCCTGTATCAATCTAGCGCTGAGATGCCCATGGGTAGTCATGCGCTTTATAAATCCCATAAACATAAACATAAACATAAAGGGTGCCTTGCTAGTGGCCCCCAAAGTCATGACATCATAATCCTGACTATGCCCCCCCCTAAACATCCCTGCACCTTGTGGCAGGCACCGCATGGTGCCTGTCATAAGGTGCAGAGATGTTTACAAACATCCATTTTACAAAGGCAGCTTGTGCCTTTTCCGCCCGCCACACAGGCTGCTATTGCAGAATGGATCTTACCAACCGCCCTTTGGGCGGTCACATCCTAATTCTACAGTCAGAACCGCCGACCTATGGTCAGACAGTTTATTTCCGCAACGGTGTCGGGCGGACACAAGTCCCCCGACATTGTTGTTAATAATATCGATTTTTTATTATTTTTGTGTTTTTTATTATATATGTTAATTGTATATATATTTAAATGTTTGTTGAAATATTGTTAGTTTTTTAATATGGTTTGTAAATTAATAGTTTTTAAATTTAATGTAATAGTTTTTTATTATTTACCATAGTGGGTTGTGGGGTTTATAGGGGAATAGGGTGGGAAGTAAATTAGTTAAAAATAATAAATACATTTTTAAAATTAATAATAATTATTTAATTGATAATTATTTATGTTAATTGTATAATTAATATTTTTTTAGTTAAGTTTTAGGTACGGGTTGTGGGGTTTGTAGGTGTTTAGGTGGGAAGTAAATCAATTATAATTAAGTAATAAATATTTGTTAATTAATATTAATTGATAGGTATTTATGTTAAGTAGAATTAATGTTTTTTAGTAAAGTTTTAGGTGCCGGGTGTGGGTTTTGTAGGGGTATAGGGTGGGAAACAAATTAATTATAATTAATTAATACTTATACATTAATATCAATTATTTAATTGATAATTATTTATGTTAATTGTATAATTAATATTTTTCGGTTTTAAGTCTTCAGCCCCACTAAACTTGGTCTCTGAAGGCTAGGGGTGTGAGTGTGTATTGTACCCAATGCTTTTCCATGGACTAAACATCCTTGCCACATTGAAACTAACGTTTAGGGCATTTTCACTGTAAGGACATGTTTAACATTAAAATTTTACATGCCCTACTTTTAAGTACTCTGCACCCTGCCTTATGCCAACTCAGGGGTAACTATAAATATTTAAAAGGAAGGTTTAGGCCTGCCAAAGGCGTTATTTTGATGGGTCAAATTAGCAGTTAAAACATGCATAGCCAGGCTACTGGTGGCAGGTCTGCAGCCATATTTAAATGGTCACTGTAGTGGATGGCACAATGGGTGCTGGGTACACCTTGGTACCATAGACCAGGGAAATATAGGTAAGTTAAATATGCCAATAAGGTATACACCTATTTTACCTAATTGAAAGGAGGAGCAAAATCATTTTACCACTGGTTAGGAGGAATAAAGTGCACATAGGTCTATAGCTATAGCTAGGAAAAAATAGGGCTCAGTGAAAAGACAAAAAAGAAATCTCAATTTGGGAAACTCACCCACAGCACGGGTTTAAACACCAGGGGGTCGATTCCGATTCGGGCCGGAAAAAGCACCGACCGACTCGGATCCGGAAAAAATACCGACCGACACGTACCCGTGGCGCCCGACACGCCAAGTACGATGCAAGGCGCGAAAAATCCGACCGACACGTAAGAAAACCAAGTCGACCGACCGAGCCGCATGGAAAACAGCAATCCGGCCGGAAAAAAACGCGAATCCAACCGACCGACACGCACCCGGAACAAATCCGACCGAAACGTACACGCTAACTCCAAACCGCCAAGTACGATGCAAGGCGCGAAAACCACGAGCGAGTCGGACGGAGGACAAGCCGTACGACCGACACGCATACAAAACCGAGCCGAAGCAACACAATACACCGCGACCGACGCGTACGCAGCATAGAAAACTGCACAAACACAGCGTGAACGAAACGGAGAACACCGTACGAGACCAATGCAGGGTCCGACTCGGTCACAAGAACGTTTCCAACATACACAAACAGCACAAAGGAAAAATCACCCAAAAAAAGGCCAAACAAGCAATTACCAAGCCAATAAATACTGGGGGGTGGGGACAGAGAACAAAGACACACCCACAACTCCACCTATATAAAGGACACAAATCACTACCATGAGCCTTTGCAAATGCCATTCCACTGCCAGCACCCAAGAGAAAGCAACCACACACCCACAGCTCATCCCTCACACAAGCCACACACCATCAGCACACCAACAAATACCTACCTCACATACACCCAGCAAAACACACACTCACACACCCTCACCTGCACACCAACACACACATCACTCACCATCACCACCCATCACCATGCCCCCCAAGAAGAATCACAAGTTCCTAGATTGTGAATTGGAAGTCCTGGTAGACGAGATCCTCAGGGTAGAGCCACAGCTGTTTGGCACATTGGTCCAACAGACCCCCATGTCGCAGAAAACCAAGATGTGGGAGAGGATCATCAACAGGGTGAACGCCCAATCACCATGTCGGCGCACAAAGACCGACATCCAG
Source organism: Calotriton arnoldi (assembly GCA_963921515.1). Lineage (NCBI taxonomy): Eukaryota > Metazoa > Chordata > Amphibia > Caudata > Salamandridae > Calotriton > Calotriton arnoldi. Next base: position 5,495 of record CAWUFW010012669.1, on the reverse strand, counting down.
AACAGGTGGTATGACGTGCGCAGGAGGGTACGGAAACTGCTGAAGCAAGACTACATCAACAGCCAACACACCGGCAGTGGCCCTCCTGCCAAGCCAATATACCTCAGGCCCTGGGAGGAGAAGGTGCGGGCCATCCTACCGCCAGTGAGCATATATGGACTAGAGGACATCCCAGAGCCTGGTGAGTACACAACAAATGTACACAATATACTGCCACAAAACACACACACATCACTGTCAAGGGGAGAGTCAAACCATGCACTCATAGCAATCACACAGCAACCAGAACAGAATCATCCCAAAATGTGTATGTCAGTCAGAGAAACACAACACATGCCATCAAAAAAGTCACATCCAACCGTGCCAACACATGTACAAACACAACCACAACTACAGCTAGGCAGTGGCACAAATAGAACTAACAAACACATCCACACATGTAGCCACCACAACAACACCAACACACAGTGAAGACCACTCAAAGGAAGGAATTCTGTGTATGCTGGCCAAGTCAGTGTAGCCAATAGCATCATGGGAGTCGCAGTCACACATATTGCCCGCCCCAAAACTGTCCCATCAACACCACCATGAACCATGCGCACATCACAGGGAGTGGAGAAGGACTCACAAGATGGCTGACACTGGCTACTGCTGTGGGGAGCACAAGGCCCTGCTGCCAACTGTGCACCAACAAACAGCAGGACACCACTGACTGACATCCTGAGAGACAACTTCCACTCCCTGCAATGCAAGCACAGTCCATGGTGGGATATCTGGCTGGCTGGGTGGGTGGGAAGGAGGACTTGCAGCACTAACCATAGTCACAAGCACCTCCCCTCACACACACCCCAACACAAACTCCACTGTACCCACCTGGTAGAATGCAATGCCCCCATCCTAACACAAGATCCCACAAAGCACCACCACCCTGGGTTATGTTGTGTGAAGCACAGGGACACTCTTGGGACTCTTAGCCAAACAACTGCCAGGACAACACTCCCAGCCATCCTGTCAGCACAGCCAGCCCACCCCACAGGGAAGCAGAGTCAAAAGGAAGGAAGCATGGGCATGCTGGGAAGGGGGTGGAGGCAATAGCATGATGGGAGTCATAGTCACAGACATTGCTCAGCCTCACAACTGGCCCATCAACACCACCCTGAACCATGCTCACATCACAGGGAGTGGAGAAGGACTCACAAGATGGCTGACACTGGCTACTGCTGTGGGGAGCACAAGGCCCTGCTGCCAACTGTGCACCAACAAACAGCAGGACACCACTGACTGACATCCTGAGAGACAACTTACACTCCCTGCAATGCAAGCACGTTCCATGGTGGGATATCTGGCTGGCTGGGTGGGAAGGGGGACTTGCAGCACTGACTATAGTCACCAGCACCTCCCCTCACACCCTCCCAACACAAACTCCACAGTACCCACCTGGTAGAATGCAATGCCCTCCATCCTAACACAAGATCCCACAAAGCACCACCACCCTGGGTTATGTTGTGTGAAGCACAGGGACACTCTTGGGACTCTTAGCCAAACAACTGCCAGGACAACACTCCCAGCCATCATGTCAGCACAGCCAGCCCACCCCACAGGGAAGCAGAGTCAAAGGAAGGAAGCATGGGCATGCTGGGAAGGGGGGTGGAGGCAATAGCATGATGGGAGTCGTAGTCACAGACATTGCTCAGCCTCACAACTGGCCCATCAACACCACCCTGAACCATGCTCACATCACAGGGAGTGGAGAAGGACTCACAAGATGGCTGACACTGGCTACTGCTGTGGGGAGCACAAGGCCCTGCTGCCAACTGTGCACCAACAAACAGCAGGACACCACTGACTGACATCCTGAGAGACAACTTACACTCCCTGCAATGCAAGCACGTTCCATGGTGGGATATCTGGCTGGCTGGGTGGGAAGGGGGACTTGCAGCACTGACTATAGTCACCAGCACCTCCCCTCACACCCCCCCAACACAAACTCCACAGTACCCACCTGGTAGAATGCAATGCCCTCCATCCTAACACAAGATCCCACAAGCACCACCACCCTGGGTTATGTTGTGTGAAGCACAGGGACACTCTTGGGACTCTTAGCCAAACAACTGCCAGGACAACACTCCCAGCCATCCTGTCAGCACAGCCAGCCCACCCCACAGGGAAGCAGAGTCAAAAGGAAGGAAGCATGGGCATGCTGGGAAGGGGGTGGAGGCAATAGCATGATGGGAGTCGTAGTCAGAGACATTGCTCAGCCTCACAACTGGCCCATCAACACCACCCTGAACCATGCTCACATCACAGGGAGTGGAGAAGGACTCACAAGATGGCTGACACTGGCTACTGCTGTGGGGAGCACAAGGCCCTGCTGGCAAGTGTGCACCAACAAACAGCAGGACACCACTGACTGACATCCTGAGAGACAACTTACACTCTCTGCAATGCAAGCACGTTCCATGGTGGGATATCTGGCTGGCTGGGTGGGAAGGGGGACTTGCAGCACTGACTATAGTCACCAGCACCTCCCCTCACCCCCCCCCCAACACAAACTCCACAGTACCCACCTGGTAGAATGCAATGCCCTCCATCCTAACACAAGATCCCACAAGCACCACCACCCTGGGTTATGTTGTGTGAAGCACAGGGACACTCTTGGGACTCTTAGCCAAACAACTGCCAGGACAACACTCCCAGCCATCCTGTCAGCACAGCCAGCCCACCCCACAGGGAAGCAGAGTCAAAAGGAAGGAAGCATGGGCATGCTGGGAAGGGGGTGGAAGCAATAGCATGATGGGAGTCGTAGTCACAGACATTGCTCAGCCTCACAACTGGCCCATCAACACCACCCTGAACCATGCTCACATCACAGGGAGTGGAGAAGGACTCACAAGATGGCTGACACTGGCTACTGCTGTGGGGAGCACAAGGCCCTGCTGCCAACTGTGCACCAACAAACAGCAGGACACCACTGACTGACATCCTGAGAGACAACTTACACTCCCTGCAATGCAAGCACGTTCCATGGTGGGATATCTGGCTGGCTGGGTGCGAAGGGGGACTTGCAGCACTGACTATAGTCACCAGCACCTCCCCTCACACCCCCCAACACAAACTCCACAGTACCCACCTGGTAGAATGCAATGCCCTCCATCCTAACACAAGATCCCACAAAGCACCACCACCCTGGGTTATGTTGTGTGAAGCACAGGGACACTCTTGGGACTCTTAGCCAAACAACTGCCAGGACAACACTCCCAGCCATCCTGTCAGCACAGCCAGCCCACCCCACAGGGAAGCAGAGTCAAAAGGAAGGAAGCATGGGCATGCTGGGAAGGGGGTGGAGGCAATAGCATGATGGGAGTCGTAGTCACAGACATTGCTCAGCCTCACAACTGGCCCATCAACACCACCCTGAACCATGCTCACATCACAGGGAGTGGAGAAGGACTCACAAGATGGCTGACACTGGCTACTGCTGTGGGGAGCACAAGGCCCTGCTGCCAACTGTGCACCAACAAACAGCAGGACACCACTGACTGACATCCTGAGAGACAACTTACACTCCCTGCAATGCAAGCACGTTCCATGGTGGGATAACTGACTGGCTGGGTGGGTGGGAAGGAGGTCCGGCTGTTAACCAAACACAAGCAATGCAGACCATGTTCACACCCCAGAAAATACATAGAAATGCCCAAATAATGCAGGACAATGTGCCACACCAATATCAACCCCTGACTGTGACGACTTAGGACAATGCAATGTACAGGCCCGCACCCAGAGGCACAGTCACAACTGTCATGTGTGTCAACCATTGAGGCCTGCAGAAACATGACATACATTGTTTGTGTCTCCCAAAAACAGGTGATGATGGGGACACAGCAGCAGACGCTGAGGAGTCCCAGTCCCAGGCTCAAGAGGATGCCGAGCTCACTGGCGTCGTACAGCCTCTGTCCTCCTCGGACGATGAAGAACAACCTGGCACATCCGGTGCAAGTCAACATGCAGCACCAGCAGGACCACCAGCTGCAGCACCAGCAGGACCACCAGCTGCACCCCTGCACCCACCCCTACAACGACTGTCACCACGAATACCATCCCTGCCGACATGGACAGAATAAGGAGCAACACCAGCACAGTGACCCTGGACCAACCTGGGGCCATGGACACCACCACCACCACCAACCCCCAAGGTGGACCAGGGTTATCTGTGCGTGCCACTGCACACACTGCACATGTCAGCAGGGGTGGTGGGAGGGGTGGGAGACAGAGGTCGCTGCTTGCAGACGTTGCTGGTGTGCATGACGACCCACAACTGGTACGCATAGCTGATGCGTACCAGTCCAGCACCGGAGAGCTCAGCCAGGTAGTGGGGCTCCTCAGAGACATTAAACAGCAGCAGGCTGCCCATCATGCCCGCTTGGACTCCCACATGTCCCACGTGGAGTCACACATGTCCCGTGTGGACTCACACATGTCCCGCGTGGAGTCCAAGTGGGATGCACTGCATGAGATGACGGCGGTGCACAGGGACATTTTACAATGCCTCCGCCAGATGAACAGCAACCAGTCCACACCTCCCTGTGTGCCAACAACATCTGGTGCCGAACAAACTGCAACTGCCACAGGGAGGGAGGAGGACTCTGGCGGAGAGTCCCCTGCACCGCAGCAGCCTGCACTTGAGGGCCCCCCCAAGAAGAGGGGTCGTCCGAGGAGGGAAAAGTGAGAGGCCGATGGCCAAGCGCAACTCCCAGGAAGCCTGAACCTGTTCTGGATGTTCGCCTTTGTGCACAGACTGTTCACCCTGTTGACGGCAACACTACTCCCACACATTGCATGGGGAGTACAAGTTGGACCAATGTGTCAGACAACTGTGGCCCCGATACTGGGGATCCTGTCTACCCGGACTTTCAATTCACCTAGGAACTTGGGATTGCAAGATTCATGTACAGCACAACCCATCCTATGCACTATTAACACAAATGTATCACAATAAACACACTAATACACCATACTTGCCTCTGTCGTGATTCCAACGTGGGTGCTGTTATGGGGATGATGAACTGCAAAATTACACTGTGTATGCGAACTGCAACAGCAAGGACAACACAGGCATGTGAGTACAGGCAACGTGACACACATGAGGGAGACACACCACCAGGGCTACACGACACATACACACCTAGGCCATCTGACTCATTGCCTACACTGATGTTGCCAGGGAAGACGGTGCAATGCACAGACACCACACCCATTCCCAGTTGTAGTCAAGTAGCCCACAGGTGCAGTAAGCAAATGGCAGTCAAATGTGTGACCACAGACAACGCACATCACAAAGTGAAGCACAGGTTTATTACACAGTTGCAACATGCCGTAACCACTACAGATGCAAGGTAACCCCACCTGGTAGCGGGCACACAGTCAACAACTGTAGACGGAAGGAAGTCCATGGGTGTGGCGCACATCACCTGTAGGGACACAACAGCTACCAGCCT